>JAJOOR010050684.1:0-11603 GCA_036250505.1 Solanum acaule | reverse complement strand
TTCGTGAAGTTTTACTAAAATGGCATAAGGCATGACTTTCAACCAAATGTCCTTTTTAGCATGTTTTTGCATGGTTTCCATACTTAGTACTTAATTGTGCTAACCCCTTTCTTTCCTTTTTGACTAAAGTGTAGGGATTTGGAGATGTTGATATTCCATGGTTGATGGATAGGTTTCTAAGGTGTTTGAAGATGAAGACTTGGTGAGTCCTCATAGATTCGAGGACAATAACCAACATGTTCCTTTATATCTTGTAGTTTTGTTATAGTTTTGAGTGGGCTTAGTCCCAATGTTGTATTCAAGCATTAGATGGTTTTGAGACATCATGTATAAAGTCTAGAAAGTCATCCGCTTGTTATTTGATGAAAGTTTCTTCGTGTGTGAAGAAAGTTTTTTATTCCTTGTGGGCTTTAGTGTCTATGCGATGAATGAATGCTAAGAGGCTTGTATTAGACCTCCAAGAGGTCGAGTACGCCGATTACGACTAGGGGGTGCTCTCGGGTCGTGACAGTTGATATCAGAGCCCTAGGTTCGTTGATCTCAATGTACCAAAACGAGTCTAGTATAGTCTTGCGGAACAGTACAGAGACATCTGTACTTTTGTTTGAGAGGCTATATGACTTTAGGAAATCTCTATGTTTTCTTTTGTCTCTATTTGTGCTATAACTTGGTTCCAATTGGTATCTAATGATCTAAATTGGTATTTAATCTCCTTCACTCTTCTGTCCGTAGATGGTTAACACTAGGTTCAACGATGTCAGGCCCGTAGCTCCCGTCAATGTGCCAGCTGAGGAATTCGCAGCAAGAGGTCGCGGTCGAGGCAGTGGTAGAGGAAGAGCTAGGGGCAGAGGCCGAGGAAGGGTAACACTTACTAGGTATGGAGCACCAGTTGAGAATGCTCCCAGAAATGAGGTTCCTCTTGTGCACCATGAAGAGATAGAGGAGAATGTGGAGGTTGAGAATGAGGAGGATGTTGGACAAGAGGAAGAGGTGCAGACTGAGACTACAGGTATTCCTCCCCTAGACTAGTATTAGCTCAACAGATTATGTCGTTTCTGAAAGGATTGGCTAGTCCTGGAGTGCTTCCCTCAGTTCAAGCGACTCAAGCTCCCGCCAATCCCCCTATTGCTATCACTATCCCCAAGGTAGGTGGAACTGTAGGTACTGATGCTTTCTTCCGTCCTTTGTTGGGTCTGGTTATGAACTTCCCCTACTGCTTGTATTAATGCAACTTTTATCAATCTCTCATTCCATTTACAAAATGAATTTTGTATTGCTTATCTTGTGTTGTTTTTTATGCAACAGATTCCTGCGTGTCCCAGTTTGTTACGGCTGCACTTGGCACTTTGGCAGGATTGACTTATGAGGTACAATCTACTCCCAAATTCTCAAGACAAGAAATGGTCGATTGCCTTCCAATCAAATGTGGAGGGATTCCTTACGATATAGGTTATGAGTATGTTCTTCTTTATGGCCTGCATATGGAGCAAGACTACCCTGATCTGTACCGACATGGTTGTACTTGTGGTTGTACTTGCAGATGTTCTGAGTTACAAATAAGTTATATATAAATTATTCCTTTCAAAACACTACTTGAAAATCGTATTAACGTAACACTTTGCCACATATTTTATGTTTTGTGAGTTCCATAATTTTGGTAAAAGTTTACCACTAGTATGCTTGGTTTGAGGAAAAGCGGAGAGCTAACTTGATTTTAGAGTCCAATTTTTTTTTTTGAAATGGGGAACTTTGTGTATATATATATAGAAACAGATCCTTACAAGAGTTGTAGGACAACCATATTTACATAACTACTTTTTACATTTGTTATCCTATGTCTATAATGAGTCTAAAACATCAATAATAGAGATACGATCATTAGAAAATATCTGGTTACACAAAAAACACAGTTGCAAGATGCAAGTAAGTTTGATCTGCTGTATACGAGTTCCTCTCCTTCCATGCAGTCCATCAAATATTTGTTAGGACTATCCTCCATCCGACTCTATTCTTAGCCTGCATCCTAGCATGTTCCCAGCTTGTTAAAGTCCAGTAATCTTTCCAGACATGCACCATGCTGCTCCTCTGAGATTTAAAAACAATCTCCACAGCTGTCCTGTCATTTTACATTATAGGAATAAGTGTGTCACTGTCTCTTTTTGTTCACCACACAAGAAGCACCTAGGGCTAAGGTTACCCCCCTCTCCATTAGATTCTCTCGAGTTACCTTTGCCTCCTTGCTAGAAGTCGTAAAATGCATGCAACTTAATATGTGATTTTGGTTTTCTAGATGTTCTTCCCAGGCCAATTGCTAGGTTGCTGCTTGGGGTTGTTCATTCTCTAATAAGATCTATTCACTTGAAAAAAATCTTTCTCACCACCCTGCCACCATAGTTCATCATTACCTGCTTTCAACCCATTAAACTGCTCAATTTTGATGAAGAAAACTGCCATTCTTTGTCTTTCCCAATCATTGAGTTGCCTTCTAAAGATGAATCTCCGACCTTCTGGAGTCTAGAACTCTGCCATAGTGCTCTGCTGATGATGAACTAAGAAATATATATTTGGGAATAGCCTTTCCAAGTTGCTTTCTTCATGCCACAAATCTATCCAGAAACTGTTTTTCTCCCTATTTTTTTTAGAGAAAGGTAACTTTATATTCACGGTGAATTGTTGTCTCTACATTATTACATTGAAACCCTAACCCTATTTATAGACACTACAATATACTCCATTTTCACGTAGGACACTACAATACAATTCTTTTCTAAGTAGGGCACTATATACTGTTCCTATTACTATTTCTATTTCTATTCTAAGTAGGATTGTAATTATATTACTATTCTAACATTCCCCCTCAAGCTAGTGCATACAAATTATGTACCTAGGTTGATACAAATGTAATTAATACGAGGACCGATGAGAGGCTTGGTGAGATTATCGCAAGTTGATCGATCGACTTCACAAACAGTCAATCTCAATGTGCTTGTCTTCTCATTATATACTGGATTTAATGCATAATGTCAGTCAATCTCAATGTGCATAATCTTCTCATGAAATACTGAATTTGATATATATTGTTGATAAAACACAGAGTGATAAAATTACAATGTTGAACTTTCCAAACCAAACTTGCAAAGATTGTTTCAGACCATATACTGACTTACATAATCGACATACAAGGCTACTAAACTCCACCTTAGCAACAAAGTTCCCAAAATCTAGTATAAAGTATATGGATCGTGTTGGAATCAATAGATGAGTCGATATTAAACAAGAAAGTCACCGAAAAATTGGCCAGAACATGCGCGTACGCCGGAGTATTAGATTTGATGACTGAAAGTGGTCACAATCTAAGAAATTAAATTATATGTGTAGGGTTGGAATGATGGCACAACCAAACTAGAAAATAGAAATTATAATAGGAAAGGTTGGACTGACGGCATGACCCTATTAAAAAAGAGAAATAATATGGGTAGGGTCGGAATGATGGCACAACCCTATTGAAAAGGAGAAATTATATGGATGGGGTTGAAATGATGGCACAAACCTCCGTAAATCAGATTTGAGGAGTCACCAAAAAGATGAATGGAACTATACAAATCAAATTTGAGGAATCACCGAAAAGACACACAGTGTTATGCAACTCAGATATAAGAAAGTAGTTCGGAAAAATCCACGGTACTACGCAAATTAAATATGAAAAGTAGTCCGGAGAGATGTACAGTGCTACGCAAATCATATATGCAAAAAAAGGTAGTAACCGGAAGGATGACACAGTGCTAGACAAATTAAATATAAAAAAATTGTCACCAAAATGATGGCACGGTGCTACACAAATTAATTATGAAAAAGTAGTCACCGAAAAGATAGCACGGTGCTACACAAATTAAATATGGAAAAGTAGTTACCAGAAAGATTACACGGTGCTACAAGTTTTGCTAACATAATTGTTGGCCAGATGGACGACATATATGAGTAATAGCAGCCCGCCGGCAGCGGAAGCTCTTGGATTGTTTACCAAGATCGTCTAGGCTCTGATAACATGTAAAGATGTAAAACTTTGGCCTAACTCAACCCTAAAAGCTAGCTCATAAGGGGAGGACTGCCCAAGTTCATATAAGGAGACTATTAGTCCATTACCCAACCAATGTGGAATTTTTACCCACTCTGACACCCCCCTTCACACCCAGGCCCAACTGGAGCGTGTACCGAGAGCCTAAACAAGATGGATCTGGCTCTATTACCATGTGAGAAATATAGAAAAAGAATATTATTGAATTGTTGTTGGCTCTACATTATTACATAGAAGCCCTATTTATAGACACTACAATAGACTTTTTTTCAACTTAGGACACTACAATACAATCCTTTTCTAAGTAGGACACTATATATTATTCCTATTATTGTGACTATTTCTATTCCTATTCTAAGTAGGATTATAATTATATACTATTCTAACATTCACAAAATAGGTTCATTATCCCAAAAATGATGAGACCGATCAGCTACAAACCCCTTCTGGGTAATGCAAAGAGCATAAACACTAAACCATGGTTCTGTACAGTTTTCCTATAAAATCCACAAAATGTTCTATATCTCCTACCATATCCTGTTTACACCAAAAATAGAGTAAGCTAAGGCAATTCATCTTGATTTTCTGGATGCATTTAATCTCGTCTTCAAAGCATTTTACATTCCTTTCCTTTCATAAAGTCCACCAAATGCATGTTGGGATTAGTTCCCACCAGTCCTCCTCTTTCCCTCTTTCCCCCAATCTCCTTCCAGCTAAGCAGTATCCCTTTAGTGGTCTGAGATGGTTGATTTTCTTTACTATACATTTTGGGATAGGAAACAAACTCATCATATATGATAGCAGGGCATTTAGCACAGATTTCACTAGGGTCAACCTTTCTCCCAGAGATAGATATTGGTTCTTCCACCTAGCCAACCTTTTGTCATCTCTCTCCAACATTTCACTCCATACTTCCAACTCCTTATTCTTTCCCCCTAATAACATTCCTAGATACTTTGTGGGCAAAGATCCAACTTGACATTCCAAGTTATTAGCTAGCAACTCCATGTTGCCTACTAGGTTAACCAAATATAGAAAGTTCTTTTGCCAATTAACATGCATACCTGAAATAGCTTCAATGATGGTTATAATTTCCTGAGTGTGCTTGATCGGAAGAACACTAGCTTCACAAAAAATACGGGACTTATCTGCATATGGTAAGTGAGCTACTCCCAACTCATCATCTCTATTCCCCTATATTGTGCCTTGAACCCCATTAACTAACCATTGTTAAAGTGAAACCTGAAGTTATTCCGAATTTTCAAAAAGTCACCTTCACTGGGCGCCCTATTATCCCCTAAACAATTTTGAAGTGATATTATTACATCATTTTTCGACCAGTTTCAAATTTTAAAAAGCAAGTGTTACCAATCATTACGTGACACGTGTTAATTTAATTAAAAATATATATTTTTTTCATTTTAAGTATTTCTTTATCTTTTTTTCTCTCTTTTAATTTTTGACTTATTTTCTTTTTATTGCTTTAATTTTGATTTCATCTCAAATTCCACTTCAACACCCACCCCATCCACCATCACTTTCAAGCTGACCACCTCCCTCCATTTTCTTTCTTTCTTTCTTCTTCACCTCCCACCCGCACCCCACCCCTCCACGTCAAACTGAGTCCTTCCCCCATTTTCTTTCTTTTCTTTTTCTTCTTCTTCAATCAAATTCCATTCTTTCAGTGTTTTTTTTTCTTTTTAAATCTTACTATTTTCTAGACTTAGTTGAGTTATTGATGACAAAACTAGTTATTTTTCTAAGAAACTTCAAAATTTTGAAGGTATCATCAATTAATTTGTCCCCTCTATATATAACTTCAAAATTAGAAATGATATTTTTGATACTTTTGAAATGATAATTTTGAAAGAATCAATGAGTTCCCAAAAATTGATGGAGCTTGATTGAAATTCAGTTAAAAAAGGCTAAATTAAACCTCTCAATTTTCTTGAAATCTAATGGGTTTCAAATTGTTTGAAACGTAAGAAAATATTTAGATAAAGTTCTAAAATTGAAGAGAATTAAACTAATAATAGCAAAAGAAGGAGGATGGAGTTGTGGTAAAAATGGTGAGATTGAAAGTGTGGAGTTCTAATGGAGATGACAATGAATATTTGAAGAAGGAAGAAAGAAAGAGAAAAAATAACAAGGAAAAAAAGTAATTATATTTTATAACAAAATTCTTGTAAAAATAAAGTTATATTAATTGTTTTAGGTTGCTTACGTTCTTTAAGAGAGTGCATACACTCTCTATGCCAAGTGGACAAGAAATGATGTAATAATATCAATTCAAGGTTGTTTAGGGGTTAATAGGATGCCCGCATAGTTAAGGTGACTTTTTGAAAATTTAGTACAACTTCAGGTGTCACTTTATGTCTTTTCTCCTCGTAATTACTATAATATTACCTTAACAACTTTTAAGAAGGCCATCAAAATCCATTCTTACATTAGGTAAAGGCTGTTGTTGTTCAACTTGATGAGAAAATTCACCAATGAAAGAAATTGGTGAAACCGGCCAAGACAAGATTTGCAACGGTCTTCTTAACTCTGAGTGTTATGTACAAACAACAAAAAAACTTGAGAATTCTAGTCCTCTCAACCTAATGGACTTCAAGCAGATTTGCAAAGGAAACTTCGGGGAAAGAAGTTCCCAACCTTCTTATTTCTGCCCACTTTTGGAAATGATGTTGTTCGAGCACTTAAAGTTTGTTGTCCTTTGGCAACAATGCTTCATTTGGTGGATGGGGAGAAAAAACCACCAATGGGCTATATTTGTGAAGCAATGTATAGTGCCAAAGAAACTATTGAGCGAGGTTTCGGTGGAGTTAAGAAGCAATATGAGAAAGTGTTTGAAATTATTGATATAAGGTGGTCAAACCTACTCCATCGACCTTTGCATGGCATAAGCCATATTTTGAATCCATGATTGAACTCATAACAATGGCACTGTACATCCTGTGATGTGTGGACGGATTATCATGCATGTGTTGAGAAGATGAACCTCGATATAGCACTATAAGATTTACTAGTTGCGGAGCTTCCTAAGAGCCTGTTTGGATTGGCTTAAAAAAGTAATTTTTAAGTCAAAAATAAAAAGTCAAACTTAAATGACTTTTAAGTCACAAAATAAAAAGTATGGAGAAGCCTACTTTTGGTTTTTGACTTATTTTAAGTCATTTTGACCTTGCCAAACACTTCCTAACTTATTTTAAGTCATTTTTGACTTATTTTAAGTTATTTTTTATATTTGCCAAACATTTTCAGAAGTCAAAAACTGACCTAAAAGTAAGTTAGACCAACTTTTAAGCCAATCCAAACGCCTTCTAAGTACAAAATTGCGGATGGACTGTTTGGTTGTGGTCAGGCTCAAAGAGCCAAAGACACAACGTCGCTAGGTAAGTAAATTGATTTAGTTCTTTATAGTTTATACTTTATACTATAGCTTTACTTGAGTTATTTGACTTATTTATGCTTATTAACCTTTTATTTATTTATTTTTTATAGTTGAATGGTGGTCACTATTTGGTAGTCAAACTCTAAACATGCAAAAGTTTGCCATGAAAGTATTAAGCCTAACTTGTAGCTCATCCGGATGTGAGCGAAATTGGAGTATGTTTGAACACGTAAGAAGAATATGTTATATCTTAATTTCTATATTATATTATTATTAGTATCTATTAGTTAATATCTACAACTTATGCACATATTCATTCCAAAAAGAGAAATAGGCTTGCACTATCGTGTCTCAATGATCTAATGTTACATTAAGTACAATAGAACATTGAAACGTTGTTACGATTCTCATGATACCATTGACGTAATTCTCTAAGGTAATATTGATGAGTCAAATGAATGGGTAGTTGGATGCCCCGAAGATCAAGAAGATGAACTACTATATGAGGAAGGTGATATTACTTGGGGTAGTGTTGCTTCGACAATTGGAGCTGACGAGAGTATCTATTATCTTAGGGGAATTTCTTCAATATCAAGAGCATTTGCCAAGGCCAAAGGAGTACAAACTACATCTATAACTTCAAGTAGGACCCGAACACTAATTTGATGAAGAATCTGAAAAGGAAGAGGATGATGAATAATCTGAAAAGGAAGAGGATGATGAATAATATAATCATGATCACGAGGATGTTGATCTTCAAGATTTTGATAATCTTGTAGAAGAATAGACTTTTACAGTTCTAGTATTGCTTGTCAATTGTGTTATGAATTATTGAATCATTCAAGTTCTAGACTTTAGTATCTACTATTACATTTTGAATTGAAATATTTCCTAATATATGTTATTGCTATTGAGATTTTAGATATTTATATATGCAATTAAATATTTTAATTTTTTGGTATTAATTGGAGCCTTAATTCAAAGAGTCGCTCATCTCACCACGAGGCGAGGCAGGTCCTTGTTGCCTTTCGTCGTCCAAAACACTGGACTTGTTCTTCATTTGCATCAAAGAAAATGAGGGTATCAACTGCATAGCCACCTCCAGATTATCCCTTCCTTCTCTTGCCACATTGAAGCCTCTTAGTCACCCATTTATAGTTTTTGTTTCGACCATTCCTCTACCCTTCCTTGAAGGCTCTCCTTCTCCTCCATTGTTAATGCTGCGCAATTTGGGAAATGGCAAGTAGGTCTCTAATGCACTGTTTTGTGTATAGACTTTAGTAAAGGTCTACTATCTCCCTTTCTATTCTGGTAGCATTCGGGATGTGTTCTCCATGCACATACAGTTGGTCAATATTGTTATACCTCTATTGAGCATTAGCAATTTTGTGAAAATACTTGGTATTTATGTCCCCCTACTTCAACCATAGTGCCCTTGATCTTTGTCTTCACGCAATTTCTTCTTTCTTAATCAGATCTTCATATTATAGCAAAAACTCAGCTTTGCTTGTTGTCTCCTCTTTTGTAAGCATTATATCCCCATAAACTGCTTCCAGTATTGTCAGTTTTCTTAGCAAGAACTTCCTCTTTTCCCTTAAATTCCCCTGCTCACTTTGATTCCACTCCTTGAACTTAATCTTTAGAGCTTTCATTTTACAAGCTAGGATATAATCAGGTCTTCCATCGTATCTGAAGCTATCCCACCAACCCTTGACTCTGTCTATGAAGCCCTCAGTTCCTAACGACCAAGTTTCAGATTAAAAGTAACTTTTCTTTCTGTCCCAAGATCCCCCCTTAGGGCAATAAGAGTGTGATCAGAGATAATCCACTGCAGAGGTGTCTGTTACAAACTGTTGAAGGCTTGAAGTAACCATCCCAATCTCCATAAATTAAAATTCTATCAATTCTTGAAGAAGCTTCCTGATTGTCCCCATTGAACCAAGTGTAATTTGCATCCTCTAATTGCAGGTCTATAGGACTCATGTCTTCAATTAAGTCTTAGAATTCTTTGTTTCCTCTTATTCTTCTAGTGGATTTCCTTTTTTCAAAACTGAAACTGCACATATTAAAATCCCCACAAGCTTCCCATAGCCCTTCCATTAGCCCCTAACAAACCCTATTTCCTCCCAAATAAGTGTCCTTCAATATAACAATTCTGGTAATTATGACCTTGTCAGAGAACTCCCTAATGTCCCATGAGCTTTGCATGGATGGTCGATCGGAGCTTTGGAAAAAAGAGTTGTTAGTTGTCTTATTGAAGTCGTACGTTTGCCAAACACTTGCTGAGGTGCTATGTCAGTTTGTCAAACATTTCACGTGCTTCCTTAGGCCCATGTGTTGTAGTTGTATTGAATGAGACCCCATGTGTTCTTTGTCTCTCAAATCCCTATTTTGGTGGGATTCCTGTGAAAACAGACTTATACCACAGTCAGTTCCCCTCTTTGTTTTCTGGTTAAACACATGGATTGGGTAATATCCAGCTCCGTCTTCTCTAGCCACACCACATTCCATTTTCAGCAGAATTATGAATCTTGGTTTGCTTTCGACATTGTGAACAATTGATACTTCATTTGGCACGCTTCTCATGTCATAACCACTAACATTTTTGCCCACTTTAACTAGTTTCTAATCCCCGTGTCCTTTTCTGTGGCTACCCAAATCCCATATATTCAGCCAATTTTATAGAAAACCTGTGAGATCAGAGGTTAAGGGGAACCCCAACTTCTCTGACCTATGCATCTTCACAATCATGGAGTTTGATGGAGTTCGGCGCCAAAAGGGCAAAAAAAATTGAGCGAAATTTCCAAATTAAAAAGGCAACAAAAAGTAAGGTTCAAACCAAAAGGGCAACCTTTAGACAGAAGTGGGATGCCGTTAAATTTATGGAGTAAGGCGCAGCTTGACATGCGCCTTACAAGGCGCAAGCCGACATGATACTTGTAAGTCGCATACCGGCTTGCGCCTTGTAAGGGGCATGTCAAGTTGTGCCTTACTTCTTAACATGAGTAAAAAGTTGTGGTTGTTTGAGTGAAGCCTCCCCATTTAAGGCATTCCATCCGTTTTAGGAAAGGGTATTTTGGTCTTTTCCTTTCCCCCCACTTCTCTTAGCATGTTCTCCTGACCCAAATTAAGGGTTTAATCAGATTCTAAATTCCCCCATTCATTTTTAAAACACTTAGGGGTCGTTTGATAGAGTGTATTAGAAAAATTAATGCATGTATTAACCTTGTGTATTACTAGTACCTTGTTTGGTACTCTATTTCAACCTATGTATAACGAATGCTTGCATTAGCTATACACTCTTTTGTGTAGTAAGTGTGCATTGCTAATACCATGGATTTCTAAGTATTATTAGCAATGCAATGATTTTAATGCATGCATTAACATAATAAAAGAACCTATTACCCCTCAAAACCTTTTTTTACATCTTTTTCACCATAAAATTGGAGGATATCTATGTAAATAATTTTTTAAATGCAATAAATACTATTTTAATGCATCAAACCAAATAATGCATTAAAATAATCTATGTATAATTAATGCAAGCATAACTAATATATGCATTGCTAATGCAAGCATTAGTAATGCACTTTATTTAGCATTATTTTTATACACTCTACCAAACGATCCCTTATGGTTTAGTCCAAGACTAATAATTATAAACATGAATGACAAATACATGACTAAAAAAATTGGAAAAAAATTATGATAAAGTGAAATATCAATTGTTTAGTGTCACTTCTTCATAAGAGGCTCATTGACATGGAAAAGTTTGTCTTAGAACTTCGATGACGACACTGAAGCGCACATAAAGCGAGACGAAGCGCTCAACATGTTTTGAGCCTCGCTTTAGGGCTTAAGCGCGTTTGAGAGGATGCTCATAAAATCGTCCATGCTCATTCTGTTTTCTTGCACTAAAATGTTCAACATCTCTTTCTGTGGTTTCCATCTCCTAGATGCTTCTGTAAGTGTGAAGTAAATCCACTCCATCCAGCTCCAAATGTCCATTTTGTAATGTCAAATGATTTGAAACCAGCATTGAAGTAGGTCCTATTCTTGTCCTTGATGGCAGGACATATATTCTCTTCTACTGGTTTGGAAGAAAAGAAGAAGTGGGGGGGGGGGGGGGGGGGG
>JAJOOR010050683.1:0-10833 GCA_036250505.1 Solanum acaule | reverse complement strand
AAATAAACTCTACTAATAGTAGAAGAAAATTGTATACTCTTTTTATGTATATAAGTTAAATTTATGTGAGATTCTATTATATGGTGAGATTCAATTATATATTTTTGTGAAAGTAAAAGACAGAAGAGATAAGATTAGTAGTCAAAGAAAGAAGAAAACGCCAAAGTTCCACTAAAAACAATGCAACTGTTTCTTTAACTAACTTCATTGGATGTAACCATAAAAACATAATGAGAGAAAAGAAAGATATATTTCTTATCATATTTATGTAAAAAGATATAATAAAGAGAACAATATTATCATGATATGATGACACCACTACCTTATTCTCCACACTCTACGACAATACTCTTATTTTTCAACCTTACACTCTCTTCGTCTCAATTTATACGAAAATATTTATAACTATAAAATTAATAAAGTATATTCTGATACTTCTTTAGTACTTTCTTAAACTTCATCTTAAGTTATAAGTATCAGATACACAATTTAAAACAAGGAAAATATTATTTTTTTATATTGACTAAAAAGAAAAAAAATATCACATGGCATATAAGTATTAATATTAAAAGTTAAAAGAAATAATTTGGAGGCAAAATCTTGAAGATTGATGATTACAATGCATGAAAATTACATCACAAAAAGGAGTGGTGGTCTAAAGAGAAAAAAAGAAAAGGAAGAGTCGTGAGAGGATCTTAAACTTTTTGTAAGGACCAATGCTGCATGTAGAGAAATAATGAAGTTGATTAAAGTAAAGTATATAAGAACATCTTGCTATATATATACTTGAGGTAAAAATCTAAAAGCTGACACTATTATCACAATAAAGCAACCCTATATACCTCCTTTAACTCCTCAAAATACTACTTTGTTGGTTCGATTTTGAATTCGCGATCTTAAATATGTCATGTGATCTTAAACGTGTTTTTTGGCTTAGTTTCAGTTGGAATGTATGCACTTCAATTTTGAATGTGCATAAGTAGACACTTAACTTATATACAATTAAACAAATAGACATATTTATCCTATATAACATCTTACATGACAATTATGTGTCTACGTACATGCCATCTTACGTGAAAGGTTGATAGTATGATAGCCAAAATACACGAATTTTTTTTGGTATGGCTTCAAGCAAAGATTCTTTAAGAAAACTACATGGAAGTACTATATCATATTATTATTCGTCCAATTTATCTGGTGGTATTTAATTGAACAAGAAATTTAAAAAATAAAGAATAAAATTCAAAGACTTATAATATAAAACAAGTCATAAATATTTATTTGACTGTAAATTATTTTATTAAGGTTAAAGTAAAAAGTTTAAAGTACGTTCATTTATTTCTAAATAAGAAAATATAACTTTCTTTTGAAACAAACAAAAAGAAAATTATGTCACCTAAATTGAGAAGGAAGTTGTAGTCTAAAAGTTAGCATATATAGTCAATAAATTCAAAACATTTAAAAAGAATTTGAAAAAAATTTATAATTAAATAAAAAAGGTGTTCGACTCCTCAAATAATAAAACTCATAAAATAAAACAAAGAGGAAGAGGTATGTATATAATAAATTACTATTTTTCTCTATCTCAAATTATCTCTCGTAATTTTATTTGACACTCCACTTAATTATAAACATTCCTTAGGAAGTTTTTTTCGACATTTTATCATGTTTTAATAAATTATTTCACTTCACTAAATATTTACTCTATTTATGTAATATTTTTTCATAAGAGGAATTTGTAGTCTTTAAATACAATTATTACTAATGTTAAGATAAAAACACTAATTTTATCTTAAACTTTTAAAATGACATATAATTTGAGACAATTATTTTTGAATTATCACAAATAATTTGAAACAAAGAGAATATATTATAATATGTGCATGCATGTTAGTGTCCGTGCATGACGGGATATATAGGGCATCGATAAGTGTGAAATGTTTTGCTTTTTGTTGCTCTCTGTCCCCTCTTCCACCTTTCACTTTTTTCTACCTCTGACAATTTGGATGCTTATACACCCTTTATTTTAATTTAGTATAACAATTTTAAAAATAATTTTTTAAAAATTTTATGATCTTAAATTAAAATATATTATATATTAAAATATATTATCTTGTGATCTTAAATATATTATATAAAAACTTAAAATTAAATAATTACTAACAACAGTAAAGAGCCAATTTTTATAAACAGATCAAACAAGTTGAAATGAAGGAATATATATATATTTTTTGTTATTGTTGTTGGGTTATTTAATTTTCTCTTAATAACTATCATTTGATTTGGGCCTGTTTGTGTTTGATCTCATTCTGTAGGAGGATTATTTTGATTTTAATAAAGTAAGAACTACGACATATATTCATACCATAATACTAATTCTACACATACTTTTATATAATTACGTATCTCATCATTACTTTAGAGTTTTTTTTTATCATATATTAAGAAAGATACATCTAGATACATGTGTTTTTTATATCAGATACAGTAAACTAGAGAGAGTCGAGCAAGATGGCGAGGGAGGTGCGTGAAATAGTCATGTATCCCAGATACATGTGAATCACACTAGATACACACTAGATACATGTATATATATGATTCTGGTGTGATTCACATGTATATGGGATATAAGATAAATCGGAAAGTGGCAAGCAAGATAGGAGGAAGACGAGCGAAATTTGTCTGTGTATCCCAGATACATGAGAATCCACTTAGATACAATGTATTTATAAAAAAAAATACACCTAATTTTTACCCCATGTATCCCAAATACATATATCTGAACGTACCAAAATCATGTAGTATAATATTACAAACTAGAGTGTAACTAAATAATTAACTTCTAAACTTGTGGAATTTCTTTAAGTTTTCCTTTAATAATAGAGAAACTTCCAAAATAGCAAACATTAGGCCTTAAATAGGACTATATAACTATAGTTTGCTTAATTACGAATAATAGTAAAATGTTAGGGGAGGAGGGAGGAGAGAGGCGAGTGAGATCTGGGAGAGAGAGAGAAGAGAGAGTGTATTTTTTGCGGATTTTGAAGAAAAATACAAATACAAATTGATTTGTATCAAAATGAATACATATTAAGAGGAGAGAGGTGAGAAGTATCGAGAGAGGGAGGAGAGATCGAGAGAGGGAGAGAGGCGAGCAAGATCGAGAGAGGGAGGAGAGAGACGAGCGAGATCGAGGAAGGGAGGAGAGAGGATTGTATTTTGTATTTTTTTTGCATAGTATTCTATATTTATTTTGTATCAATTGTATTCGAAATACAACAAATTGTATTTTGTATTTATTTTAGATTGCATTCTTTATTTATTTGTATCAATTATATTCTAAATACAACGAATACAATTGTATTCATCCTCTCTTTGATTTGATACAAATATATTTGACAGAGAAGATAAATGCATCTTGTATTCCTACCACTACAAATACAATTGATAAAAAAAAATATAAAATACAATTTTTCGAATGCAATTGAAATAAAATACAAAACTCTCACATATAATTGATTGAATACAATTGATACATTATACATTTGAATGGATTCCTTCTTTTTGGTCAGAGAGAGAAAAATACACACACATATATATATATAGAGAGAGAGGAGGGCCAGAGAGAGGGAAGGGAAATGTTTGCCTTAAAAACAGCATATTGCTCTTTTTATAAAAAAAATTAAACTATAGCTATTTTCCATAAATAAATTACTAATTTTTTACTAGTTCCACAATTTTTCCTTAATAAATTAAGGACTGACCATTTTTTTATTTTTATAATTATATCTTATTTAAATTAGGCGATTTTCTTAGTTCTTCGTGTGTGTTAGCCCATGAATATTTTAGTGATATGAATTCTGGATGATTTTTTTGCAGAACCTTTACAAAACCCCCTGTAGGAAGTTGGAGAAGCAGTACATGAAGTCTCACCATTTTTAACATATATTTTGGGCATATAGGAGTCATTTTACAAGAATTAGACGATTTTCTCAATTTTCATGTGTGTTATCTCATGAATATTTTGGTGATGTGACTTACAAATGATTTTTTTGCAAAACATTTACTGAACCCTCTGTAGGGAGTTGGTGGAGCAGTACGTAAAGTCTCACCATTTTTTGCACATACTTTGGACATTTAGGATCCATTTTAAACGAATTAGGCGATTTCTTAAATTTTTTGTGTGTGTTAGCCCATGATATTTTGGTGATATGGCTCCCGAAAGATTTTTTTGCAAAACATCTACGGAACCCTCCCTTGGGAATTGGAGGATCAGTAGGTGTAGCCTCACCAATTTTTGCACATTTTTGGGCATTTATGAGCGAATTTATAGGAATTAGGAGATTTTCTTAGTTTTTTTGTGTGTCTTAGCCCATGAATATTTTGGTGATTTGGCTTTCAGATGAATTTTTTGCAAAAACTTTACGGAACCCTTCGTAGGGAGTTGGGGAAGCAGTACGTAAAGTCTCACAATTTTTTGCACATACGTTGGGCATTTAGGATCCATTTTAAATGAATTAGGCGATTTCTTAAATTTTGTGTGTGTGTTAGCCCATGATATTTTGGTAATATGGCTCCCGAAAGATTTTTTTGCAAAACTTCTACGGAACCCTCCGTTGGGAATTGGAGGATCAGTAGGTGTAGCCTCACTAATTTTTGCACATTTTTGGGCATTTATGATCCAATTTATAGGAATTAGGCGATTTTCCTAGTTTTTTTGTGTGTCTTAGCCCATGAATATTTTGGTGATTTGGATTTCAGATGATTTTTTTGCAAAAACTTTATGGAACCCTTTGTAGGGAGTTGGGGAAGCAGTATGTAAAGTCTCACCATTTTTTGCACATACTTTAGACATTTAGGATCCATTTTAAACGAATTAGGCGATTTCTTAAATTTTGTGTGTGTGTTAGCCCATGATATTTTGGTGATATGGCTCTCGAAAGATATTTTTGCAAAACTTCTACGGAACGCTCCGTTGGGAATTGGAGGATCAGTAGGTGTAGCCTCACCAATTTTTGCACATTTTTGGGCATTTATGAGCGAATTTATAGGAATTAGGCGATTTTCTTAGTTTTTTTTGTGTGTCTTAGCCCATGAATATTTTGGTGATTTGGCTTTCAGATGATTTTTTTGCAAAAACTTTACGGAACCCTTTGTAGGGATTTGTGGAAGCAGTACGTAAAGTCTCACCATTTTTTGTACATACTTTGGGCATTTAGGATCCATTTTAAACAAATTAGGCGATTTCTTAAATTTTGTGTGTGTGTTAGCACATGAATATTTTGGTGATATATGGAGTTAGGGGAATAATGTGTGAAGTCTCACCATTTTTTGCACATATTTTTGGCATCTATGATCCATTTTACACGAATTAGGTAATTTCCTCAACTTTTCGTGTGTGATAGTAGTCCATTAATATTTTGGTGATATAACTTTCAGATGATTTTTTTGCAAAACCTTTACGGAACCCTCCGTAGGGAGTTGGTGGAGAAGTACGTGAAACCTCACCATTTTTTCCACGAATTTTGGACATTTATGAGCCATTTTACAGGAATTAGGCGATTTTCTCAAATTTTCGTGTGTGTAAGCCCATTAATATTTTGGTGATATGACTTTTAGACCTTTTTTTTTGCAAAACCTATACGGAACCCCCTTTTAGGGAGTTGGGGGAGCAGTATGTGAAGTCTCACCATTGTTTACACATATTTTAAGCATTTAGGAGCCATTTTACATGAATTAGGCAATTTTCTGAATTTTTCATGTGTTAGTCCATGAATATTTTAGTGATATGCATTCCAGATGATTTTCTTGCAAAACCTTTACAAAACCCTCCATATGGAGTTGGGGGAGAAGTATGTGAAGCCTCACTATTTTTGCCCATATTTTGGGCATTTAGGATTCATTTTATAGAAATTAAGTGATTTTCTCAATTTTTCGTGTGTATTAACCCATAAATATTTTGGTGATACGACTTTTGATGATTTTTTTGTAAAACCTTTACAGAACCCTTTGTAGGGAGTTGAAGGAGCAGTACATGAAGCTTCACCTTTTTTTGCACATATTTTGGACATTTAGAAGCCATTTTACAAGAATTAAGCGATTTTCTCAATTTTTTGTCTGTGAGCTCTGAAATATGTTGTATTTCACTAGACTCTTTCTTATACATATTACTAGTAAGGATGCCAGGGCATTGCCCGGGCCCAACATGAACGAAGTATCATTGTGCGCAAAGTGTCATGTCTCTACTAATAAAAACTCTTTCCATGGTTTTAGTTGACTCCGAGTGAGGTAAATGTTGACATTACCTGCAGACGCCATTTAATCTTAAGATATGGGAAATAGAAAGCAAAAAGGAATGATGTAAGTGCAGATTTATGTTTATACTAACCATCAGTTGAAACCTCTGTAAAGTTGAGAGTGTGTGGTTCATTTGAATTGCTTGATGTTTGACCTGACAAGCCATTTTTCAAAAACTTTGAAAGAACAGACAATTTTTATTCCCTTTTGAAACTTTTTCTCATCTTGCAAAGAATAAGCAGTAGTTTCTACCTCAGAGAATTTCTTCGACTGTTTCTACTTTGAACTCAGAGTCCACTCCTTTTGGCGAAATTGCAATTAAACTCAAGCTTATCTGAACGACGAAACCTCGATCATCTTATATAAAATGTGAAAATTAAAGGGTTGCACATGTACCTAACCTAGCACTTGTAAACTTCAATATGTATAGGAATCAATCATCAGCTAGGTTATTTAAAAGTAAAGGTATATAAAAGTTATTGGCCGATAAAGTAAACTAAATAATTAATGTTGTAAAGGCAAATTACCTAGTTATGTGGAAAGTATGCAGAATAAACTTCTATATTCAGCTCGTCGAAAAGTCTTTGTTCATACATGAATAAAAATGTAGAATCTGCATAAAATGATACAAAATAAAAATTAAAAGGTATTGCAGCAGTTGAAAACAAGGAGAAATGTAATTACCTTGGAATTTAATACATCCGAAAATTAAAACCGAACACTAATAACATATTTAGCACTCCTTTGAGATAGGAAAAGAGTTTAATGAAATAATGGAAGATAGAAACAAAGTTTGGGATTAGGTGATTGCCGAAGCTGAACACCGGGTCTGAAAAAGTAGTGAAAGATTTCCTTGCTAAATATAAGCAAAGTTTGACAATCCCTTATCTTTTTCAATTCATCTGAGTTGGATAATGATCAATTAAGCAATTTCAGAAGGTGAATATCTACTCTATCTTTTGTCTCAAATATATTGGATCAAAATATAAAAATGAATACGAATTGTACCTAGATTGAGGGTGTTATTAATAGTTTAACACTCATCCAATGGTTATAGGTGAATATCGTTCCAACTTCATGTATACATTAGTACGTATGATATTGAGAGAAATCAATAGTGAGTCAATCATGATCCATGCTAATTCTATCATTAAATAAGACCAATCTGTTTTAATAAACAAAAAAGTATTCAAAATTGAGAAGTAAAAATCAATACCTTAAGGAGTTTTCAGTACTTTGACAGCAAGCTGGCGCAACAATTGTCATCTACTTCGCAATCATGTTTTTTATATTGGTAATTCATTCCAACTTGAAAACTGAAACTACCTTTGATCTTGCATCAAAGATATCAACATGGTTTCCCAAGTTGGTTTCCCAAGTCTGCTACAGAGCTTGAAGAAAGTAAGAGAGTTTTAGCAATTTGCTAATTTCTCTCATTTCTAAGCACGATGACAGTAACAATTGTAAAGCTCTGTCTTGACACCTAATTTTTTGTGATATCTAAACACCGGCGAGCAGACATGATTAGAAAGATAGTTAACGATTACTATTTATACATCACATCTATTGGAGTGTGCTAATACGAGTTGTTTGGTGTTGTGGATTGCCCCTTTACTATTTATACAAGGACCTCATAAACTTTTTGGTCTAATTTGGTTATTTTGTGGTGCTGCATATTTTCGTGTTTTACTGGAAATATCTTTTGTGTGTTGTGTTGTGCCTATCAAATGTTAGCTAGTACTAATATGCTAAGATGAACTTTTCGGGTTACAACATGCTCATTTGTTGATTTAGCTCATTCAGCTTACATAATTTCAACTCAACTCGTCTATTTGACACCCCTTAATGTAAGTTGTAGTCAAGAACTAATTAAGAGAGAGGCAAGCCTTTACCTTTCAAGATAACAATATTAAATATTTCAACTTATTCAATTCTTACAAGCAGAGATGAAAAGTAAAAGCTATCATTACAACATAAGATTTAGGCTGATATTTCAAGACCAAAGGTTTTTTAGGCATAAGAGAAGCAGTGAACAAGACTTAGGCTGATATTTGAAGACCAAAGCTTTTTTAAGCATAGGAGAAGCAATGAAGGAGGAATATATTTTTCAAATAACTACTGACCATCGAATTAGGGAGAAATAGGAATACCGAAGCCACATACAACAAAAATACAGAAAATCCAGCAAACCAAAAACAATCAATAAATTGCAACTGAGAGGCATAAAGAAGTGAAATTTGACCATTCTATATTTTACTATATCAATACCCAAAAATGGCGGGTTAGATTTTTTGAAGTAGCCGGGTTCTCCTGAGAAGGAAAAATCGCCAACCGCCTATATACGCAACTCCAAATACGCAGGGAAATTAGAAATCGTGGCTGAGTAAAGGTATAAAGAAGCCAAATTTTAACATCCATTTTTTTTAAAAAGTTAATAGGCAAAAACTGTTGGATTAGGTTTTTTTCATAATAGAACTGGGTTCTTCTATTCAGAAGATACTAACCTGATTTAAGAAGCGGTAATAGCAAGCAGAAGCAAAGCGGCAAACTTGAGCGAGCAGAACATGAAGTAACGGAGGTGGAGGAAGATGGAAGTCTGAAGGGACGCGTGTTGAAGTGGAAGAAGATGAGGTTGTGGTTTTTGTGCAAAATTGGAACTGAAATGACGGCACTACCCTTATGACCAAGCACATATGTCGACGGAGTGGTGCTTGGTAGCTCCAACTCCCTCTTATATAATAAGAGAATGTCCTTAACCGTTATATTTATTTATTCTATTTCTTTTGCAAAAGTTTCATTCTCTTGTTGATGGTATCTACCTTTTATATACAAGGTAGCCGGATGATATGGATCGCCCCCATAAAATTTGACCATATATGATCACTATAACTTCATAGTAAATATAAGGCAGAATGACTTGGGAGACCCTTGTACTTGGCTCCGTTTGTCAGTTGAACCATCCTACTCATCACTTTGCCAACCAAACCCTACTCATCAGAACATAATATTTTAAACCCCTCTGATCATGATCGAGCTTAAGTGACATTAATATTGGTGAGTTGGAAATATGTGTGACTACACGCGCTTGAAAGCGAGTTAAAACAATATTTTACTTTTAAAAAAAATCAATTTAACAAAATTAAAAAGTAAGATCCATCTGCTTCAACCCTCCTTCACCCACTCACCCACCCACACACGACTTTCTTCTTCTCCACCAGCCCTCTCTCCTCTACCCCTCACCACAACCCTCAACTTTCTTCTTTCTCCAGCCCCGCATTCACTCTTCTCCGCCTCTTCTTCTTCTTTTTTTATACAAATCAGTAGCCTCAACTTCTTCTAAAATTTTCATTTTTTAGGTTTGAAAAATATTAGTATCATTACTTGAATTTGTAAAATTAATTAAATTTTTTGATTGGGGTTCATTGAGTTTGTATTGGTGAACTTGTAGTTGAATTTACAAGTTAAATCGAGAAGAATTTGATCTAATGGGTATGAATTTAGTGCTCAATTTGTGACCAAATATGAAGAATATGACTATTTGAAAAGTTTAAGAAGTTAAAAAATTGATCTATTTGATTTTTTTTATTTTTCTTAGCACTTAATTTCGTACGTGGCACTAAAAAATGATGTGGAATTTCACATGTAATCGCGTCCATTACACGCACACTAACCAGAGGAGAAAATAGCTTAAAATGTTGTGTTCTAATGGATTTAAGGGTCTAGTCTGCTTGATAATATTATTTTTCTTTACAAACTTATCAATCTAATAATTCTTAAACAAACAAAATCAATAAGGTTATATAACAAAGAAAAATGAGAAAGTACTTTGGTACAAACATAATAATTAGAATACAAATATAAATTCAAATCCAAATGATAATGTAAGTTATCATTTTTTTTATATGTTGTGGTGAACAAAAAGATAGCCTGCAGTTGTAACTTACATAATATGGAAGTAAGCAAAATAAAATATATTGCACTTTATATATTATTCAATTATTAAAAGTAATAGAGGAGATTTTACAATATTAATATAATAGTAATTGCTCTAATGTCATTCTTGTGATTTATTAGACTTTAATATATTATAAATTTGATTCACTTCTACATTATATTGTAGTTAAACACTTATGAATTAATTATTGCTCCTTTAGCTTCCACCGTAAAAGCCATCAGTTACTTTCTTTCACAGATTTTTTTTGTGCTTTTGTTATTGTTACAAAGAAAATGTATTTTCAATTACCATCAAAAAGTCTTTTACTTAATATTTTTGCACTTTTATTACTTAGTATTAGTATGTATTCAATTAGTTATATGTTTTATATATTTTAAATAATTTATAGGAATAAAATAATATTTCAACTTTTAACTCGAGAGCCCATTAAATATCATATTGTTTGCTTCCAAATTACTGCTTCATAATAAGTGTATGCGAAGATAGATTTAATAAAATTTGTTTTGAAATATGTACCATTAACTGCTCATTTTAATTTGAACAAATAATTATAGTGGATAAATGTAATTAATGAAGAG
>JAJOOR010050678.1:0-10556 GCA_036250505.1 Solanum acaule | reverse complement strand
AGGTTCGGGCCGTTGAAGATTCAAGCTTACTTCTCAAGACACTTGGAGTTGCTTCCCCAAGTTGGTGAGTCCTCAAGTCCGAGGACAAGACCCTATGACCTAGCTTCTATGTTTAGTTCTTTGCTTATGTTGAAAGACATTGTTGTACTTTCTTATTTCTAGACTTCTTATTGATGTAAGGGCTAAGTCCCATTTTTGATACTTCTATGTCTAGATGGTACATTGTGACGAAGTTAGTTTCTATTTTTCATATATGAAGTGAAGTTGAACTTCCAAAGTAAAAGTTTTAAATTTTCCGTGATATTATTCTATGATACATGTTATGATGAATGCTAAGGGCTTATATAAGACCTCTTCGAGGTCGAATACGTCAGTAACGACTAGGGGTGCTCTCGGGTCGTTACATATTCTAAGGTGTCTAGAGCGATTCGGGAATTTTTTGACGTGTTTTTATGTATTTTTCTTGATTTTTATATTTTCTGGACATTTACAAATTAAAATATTTGATATTTTTCGGGCAGTCACATAAAAATGTGAAATTTTGATATTTTATTTGTATCGATATTGCAAGGTGACTGGTTCGATTTAGGAATTTTTCGAGGTGTTTTTATTTCTTTCTCTTGATTTTTATATTTTTCAAACATTTACGAATTAAAATTTTTTGATATTTTTCAAGCAGTCACGAAAAAATGTAAATTTTTTGATATTTTATTCGAATATATATTCTAAGGTGACTGGTATGATTCATGTATTTGTTTAGGTGTTTTAATGTCTTTTTCTTGATTTTTATATTTTTCGGACGTTTACGAATAAATTTTTTTGATATTTCTCAGGTTGTCACGAAAAAATGTGAAATTCTGATATTCTATTTGTATCGATATTCCAAGGTGACTGGTGCGATTCCGAAATTTTTTGAGGTATTTTTATGTCTTATTCTTGATTTTTAATTTTTCGGACGTTTACGAATTAAAGTTTTTGATATTTTTTGGGAAGTCACGAAATATTTTAAAATTTTGATATTTTATTCGTATAGATATTCTAAGGTGACTGGTGCGAATCGAGAATTTTTTGAGGTGTTTTTATGTCTATTTCATGATTTTTATATTTTTCGGACGTTTAATAATTAAATTTTTTTATATTTTTTGGGAAGTTACGAAAAAACTTAAATCTTTGATATCCCATTCATATTTATATTATAAGGTAACTGGTGCGATTTGTGAATTTTTTAAGGTGTTTTTATATTTTTTGGACGTTTATGAATTAAATTTTTTGATATTTTTCGGATAGTTACAAAAAAATGTGAAATTTCGATAATTTATTCGTATCGATATTCTAAGGTGATTAATGCGATTCAGGAATTTTTTGAGGTGTTTTTATGTCTTTTTCTTAATTTTTATATTTTTTCGGACGTTTACAATTAAATGTTTTTGATATTTTTAAGGCAGTAACGAAAAAATATTTTTGCAGCTTTCCGTGCTTTAGAGGCCTTGAAGCTTGAAAAGTGATTTTTAGTCAGTTTATCACGAAAACAGCCTCAGAATGGAAATCGACAGTTCCGTCAGCTCCAAAATGGCCAAATTAGGGGAGAAGCGTGGTTGACTCGAGTCTCGAGGCTTTCTGTGCGAGTTTAAACATTTTTAGTGTTTTAGCCTTGAAAATTGGCCAAAGGTTGACTTTGGTCAACATTCTTGGAAAACATGTCCGAATGAAAATTCTGAAAGTGTGGTTAGCCCCGGAATGTTGAGTTTGGTCTAGAACAACCTTTCGTTCGACTCCTGAGGCCTATGGACTCATTCCGAGCCCCTCGGTAGAATTTGGTTAAAATGGTCTTTGGGAGTGGGACCCACTTTTTATCGAGATGACCTCTGATGTAAATTTCGACTGCGCCGTTGAGTCTGAAATATTGAATTTAGTAGGGTAGCATATCTATTTCATTTTTATCGGGTTCCAAACGAATCCCGAGCACCCCATTGGAGATTTTAAAGTTGACATAAAAAATCAGCTTTTCAGCTGATATATATAGCTGGTGCAGGCCATTTCAGGCTCATTTCTCAACTTCAAACCTTCATAACTCTCTTCTTTCAAGTCCGATTTTAGTGATTTGAAGGTCCATCTTGTGGGGTTTTTTGCAAGAAACGCATTGGTGAGCTCGGAAACTGATTTGGGGTACCTGCTGCCACGACCCTTTTTGTGAGCTTGATTTTCGGAATTTTCGAGACTTGATATCTGAGCCATTTTGGGTCCGATTTTGATGATTCTTGGGGATATCTTGAGTGGTTTTTTGAGGAGAACGTGTTGGCGTTGTTGGAGTTTGTATTTGAAGCTTCGTTGGAGGTAAGAATTATGTTTTAGCTTCTGCCATAGCTCATTTTCGAGCTCAATTTTTGAAAATTTTTGGAAGATGATTTATTGGCAATTTTAGGTCCAAATTTGGTGATTCAAGAGCCTAGTTTGTGGGGTTATTCATGCATCGTCGTGGTGTGGTTGTTTTTACTAGTTGGACCCTCGTTTCTGGTGATTTCTTGTAAATAACAGCTTTCACTGTTGTTTATTTTTAGTGTAATTTTGGGTTTTTCGTTGCATGTTCGTGTTGGACTGTTTCGAGCTCCAAATTGTGTTTCAATTTGGAACACAAGTTCGGGGAGCTGTTTAGAACCTATTTTTGGGGTTAATTCCAGAATTTCCGACGTGGGTCTCACTTTTCCCGTTTTTGACCCCAAAATTGGTCAGCCTTCATTTCTTGCGAATTTAGTGTCTAAAAAAGCGTAACGACGTTGTGATTTAGTTTTTGACAATGTGGCATCGATCCGAGGCCGTTCGGAAGGGAAAATCTCTGGTGGAGTAGTTTGGAGCGCGCGTGCTTGGCCTACAGGTAGGCTACAACTTTCCTTTTCTTTTAGATTGAGTCTGAATGTGTGAGAATATGTGGATTTGTATTAATATTGGGTCGGGGAACTAGATTAGCATGCTTTGTTCAACAAAATTCATATTTAGGATGGCTCCAGATTCATCGGGTACTTGAATTGTTTTATTTGATCATCTTTGTTTCCTTGTTTGGCTTGATTTTGACTTATGAGTTATATTGGAGAATGTTTGGCCTTAGTCTAGACTTAGACTAGTAATGCCATAGACTCACGATTGTTTAGAACCGATAGATTATATTATTTCCACCTCGGTATGACTTTGAGCGGCGTAGGTCCTGGTAGACTGATATATCAGAATTGGGTGTAATAGAGATGAGCCTTAGCTAGGCACTGACTTAGCTGTGGGGCCTTAACATCCGTAATTCCCATATGATCCTAATTTTCTGCATTTTCGGCCGCCCTCCAGGACCGTTCAGTGATACATACGGCTTCAGTTCTGTTCTCTTGTCACCGTGAGATGGTTAACGGATATAGAAGATTGTTACGAAGAGTTGCCCATGACTTTTAGATGTGGGAATCCTTGGATGGCTTATTTGGAAGCTTTACGCTGCCGTCGTAACTTAACAGGAGGTTTCACCCGCGGTTCGAGGTCCGGGCTCTATTCCTACTGTTGCTTCTTATTTACCCTCCTATAATGGAGTCGACACACAAAGTCCGCTCCCTCCTTGAGCTATATCACTTTATCTACGGGTAGTCGACATCCGCGATTCGAGGTTCGAGCTCTGTGCTATCCCTTGCAGATTTCGGCTCTATCGGCATATCTACTATAGGGATGCTCACCCGCGGTTTAAGGTTTGGACTCTGTGTTTCCTCTCTTTCATAGCTCGAGAATACTGACATTTCGGTAATGCTTCGGGTTTACAAATCTCCTCTAGTCATAGTTTAGCTTTTTTGTGTACCTGTCGAGCTTATGGGGGTCTATTTAGATTTTTACTTTAATTTGTGCACGAGCGTACCTTATGGGATTATGGGGGCCCAGTTGGAGTAGTCACCTTAGGTTTTTTTGCCTTACATTCGTGTGCATACCTTTACTTCTCTTGTTCATGACCTTTGTGTGTGTTTTATTCTAGCATTTCGTATTGCTTTTACCTTTCTTACTCAGTTTGCCTATGAGGCCTACTGGGTACCTTTTCACTGGTACTGATACTACATTCTGCATACATTTTGTGATTCAGGACCGAGCACCAGTCATCAGCGCCGCCATTCAAGCCAGTAACAGCCAACATCCGGAGGAGAGGGTGAGCACAATGTCCT
Source organism: Solanum acaule (assembly GCA_036250505.1). Lineage (NCBI taxonomy): Eukaryota > Viridiplantae > Streptophyta > Magnoliopsida > Solanales > Solanaceae > Solanum > Solanum acaule. The sequence continues at coordinate 6,378 of JAJOOR010050678.1, read as the reverse complement.
GATCATTGTCGTCTCCTTCTGTGCATAATATTTTGTGGCTCATCTTTTGTACTTGAGACATATACTTGTAGTTGTGTATATTTTTGTTTGTTGGTCCACTTTTGGGGCTTGTACTCTTAGTATGGCTCTATACTTGTGACTTCTAGGTTCTGGGAGGGATTCAGTTCTTATGTATGTATTCTTTTGGCTTGCCTTATTCCTTTTTGTTGTTATTGTTTCTGCCACTTAGTTTCTGCCCTTTTACCCACTACTAGTTATTCTGGGTTTCAGGTTGGCTTACGTACTGATGGGATATAGTAGGTGTCATCACGGCTCGAGGAATTAGGTCGTAATAAGTTGGTATCAGAGCCAGGTTCACCGGTGTCACTTGTACAGAGCTAACGTCTAGTAAATTCCTTTGGATCGGTGCGTAGACGTTTGTGACTTATCTTCGGGAGGCTACAGGATGTCGTTAGGAAGATTCTCTGTTTTGTATCATTTTTGTGCATCGTATGTCTAAATTGGTTTCAAGGAATCTCATTTGTTTCACTCTTATTCTTATGTGTCTGTTTATTGCGCTCCTTGATTGAGTATGAGCCCTGAGCCTCTAGCAGCACCGTTGTGTGTCTCAACTCCAGTAGGAGATTCTTTAGTAGTGGATCAGGTGTGTAGATCTTGTATGGTCACTCTACAGGGGAAAGATACCCCGGCGAACCTCATTCTGCTTGATATGATTAATCTCGACACCATCCTGGGCATGGATTGGTTAGCTCCTCATCATGCAGTTTTTGACTGTTATACCTTAGCCATGCTTGGCATACCCCCAGTGGTATGGCAGGAGTCTTTTAGTCGCACACCAGTTGTGGTAATCTCTTATGTTCGATCCCAGAGGTTAGTAGTTGGGGGTTCTTAGCCCATTTGGCTTATGTTAGAGATGTATCTAGCGAGGCCCCCTCAGTTGGCTTAGTGACGGTGGTTTGTGAGTTTCCAGACGTATTCCCTGCTGACTTTCCTGGCCTACCCCTGGAGAGAGATATCGACTTTGTTATAGACTTGGAGCCGGGCACTAAGCCCATTTCTATCCCACCCTATCGGATGGCCCCCGCAGAGCTTAAGGAGCTCGATATTCAGCTTCAGGGTCTCCTGGATCAGGGTTTCATTCGGCCCAGTGTATCTCATTAGGGTGCCCCCATTCTGTTTGTTAAGAAGAAGGACGGGTCTATGAGGATGTGCATCGACTACAGGCAGTTAAACAAGGTGACGGCGAAGAACTGTTACCCCCTGCCTCGCATTGACGACTTGTTTGATCATGTCTAGGGCGTTGTTGTGTTTTCTAAGATCGACTTGAGGTCCGGGTACCATCAGCTGAGTATTAGGGCAGTAGATATCCCTAAAACCGCATTTAGGACTTGTTATAGCCATTATGAGTTCTTAGTGATGTCATTTGGGCTGACTAATGCCCCTGCTGCCTTCATGGATTTGATGACTCGTGTATTCAAGCCCTATCTGGACTCATTTGTTATAGTTTTCATCGATGATATTCTTGTATACTCACGGAGCAGAGAGGAGCATGCGAAGCATTTGAGGATTGTGCTCCAGACTTTGAGAGACCAGTGGCTTTATGCCAAGTTCTCAAAGTGCGAGTTTTGGTTTGAGTCTGTGACATTTTTGGGGCACGTAGTGTCCAAGGATGGTATTATGGTGGATTCGACAAAGATTGAGGCCATTCGTGGTTGGGCTAGGCCCACTTCTGTGACTGAGGTTAGGAGCTTAGTTGGATTGGCTGGATACTACAGGCGTTTTGTTGAGGGTTTCTCCACTATTGTTGCACCTTTGACTCGATTGACTCGCCAAGGTGTTCCTTTTGTGTTGTCTGAGGAGTGTGAGTTGAGCTTTCGGAGGTTCAAGGAGTTACTTTCTACCTCTCCTATCCTGACTCTTCCAGTTGAGGGCGAGGGCTTTACCGTACATTGTGATGCTTCCGGTGTTGGTCTAGGGTGTGTTTTGATGCAGCAGGGACAAGTTATTGCTTATGCCTCCCGACAGTTGAGAGTACACGAGCACAGCTACCCCACTCATGATCTAGAGTTGGCGACGGTAGTATTCACGCTCAAGCTTTGGAGGCACTACCTATATGGGGTTCACTGTCAGATTTACACCGACCACCGCAACCTACAATACATTATGAGTCAGAGGAATCTTAATTCTAGGCAGCGACGTTGGATTGAGCTCCTGAATGACCATGACCTCTCTATTCTCTACCATCCAAACAAGGCGAATGTAGTAGCGGATGCCTTGAGCCGAAAGGCAGTGAGCATGGGTAATCTAGCCTTCCTTTCTATTTCGGAGCGGCCATGGCTTTAGACATCCAGTCCTTAGCCAACCAGATGATCTGACTTGATCTTTCAAATTCGAGATAGGTGTTAGCTCATGTGTGAGTTCAATGATTTTTGTTAGTCATATCCGTGGGAGACAATTCGAGGATGAGTCTTTGGTGGCACTCAGATATAGAGTATTGGCAAGCGATGTTGGGCCGGCTACTTTAGATTCAGATGGGGTGTTGAGGTTTTTCGGTTGATTGTGTGTTCCAAGAGTTGGAAGTTTGATTAAATTGATCCTTAGCGAGGCCCATGATTCCAGATATTCCATCCATCCGGGCACCACTAAGATGTATCGTAAATTAAGGCAGCATTACTGGTGGAGCGGTATGAGGAGAGATATCTTAGACTATGTGTCATGTTGCCTGAGTTTCCAGCAGGTGAAGGCCGAGCATTTGAGGCCTAGTGGTGAGTTTCAGAGATTACCCATTCCGAAGTGGAATTGGGAGCGTATCACCATGGACTTCATTGTGGGTTTTCCTAGGACTTCCAAGGGTGTTGACAGCATTTGGGTCATCGTGGATCGATTGAACAAGTCAGCACATTTCCTCCCCGTTCATACTTCCTTTAGTGCTGAGAGATTTGCTCGTATCTACATTCGGGAGGTGATCCGTCTTCATGGTGTGCCTGTTTTTGTCATTTCAGGTCGGGGTTCACAATTTACTTCCAGCTTTCGGAGGGTCTTTCAGGAGGAGTTGGGCACCCGTGTCGACCTTAGCACAACATTTCATCCGCAGAATGAAGGCCAGTTGGAGTGCACTATTCAAGTCCTTAAGGATATGTTACGGGCCTGTGTCATGGACTTTGGAGGTCAGTGGGACCAGTTTTTGTCCTTGGCGAAGTTGGCATACAACAACAGCTACCACTCTAGTATTCAGATGGCCCCGTTTGAGGCCATATATGGTAGGCGTTGTCACTCTCCGGTTGGTTGGTTTGAGTCTATGGAGCCTAGGCCATACAGTACAGATTTACTCCAGGAGGCTTTGGCGAGAGTTTGAGTGATCCAGGATAGGCTGAGGACAGCTCAGAGCAAGCACCAGAGTTATGCTGACCGCAGTCATCGTCCTTTGTGTTTTGGTGTTGGTGACCGGGTGTTCTTGCAGGATTCACCCTTGAAGGGCATGATGAGGTTTGGCAGGCGGGGCAAGCTTAGCCTCAGATATATTGGGCCTTTTGAGATCCTAAGGAGGGTTGGTGATGTTGCCTATGAGTTAGTCCTAACTCTTGCATTTTTAGCTATACATTTGGTTTTACATGTATCGATGCTATGCCGGTATATTTCAGATGAGTCTCATGTGCTACAGTACGATTCAGTTGAGTTGGATGACAGCTGACCTTTGTTGAGGAGTCGGTAGCCATATTATCCAGAGATGTTCGTCAGCTCCGTTCTCGAACCATTCCGGTAGTTAAGGTCCAGTGGTGACACTGTCCAGTCGACGAGGCTACCTGGGAGACCGAGCAGGAGATGCGGGAGCAGTTCCCCAGCTTATTTGAGTCCTTAGGTATATCCTTATCCTTACTTTCGCGGACGAAAGTTCTTTTAGTAGTGGATGTTGTAATGACCTCTAGGTCATTTCTGTGTATCCGCCTTCTTTTCGTCGGTTAGAGCTTTCCTACAACGACCCCAAGTCATTTATGACTTTGTGGCACTGACAGTTCGGTCGTCTGATCGTTCGTTTGGATTTTGTGCAGCTTTTCATGTTTCTGACAGTTCCATCAGCTCCGTAATGGCCAAATTAGGCTAGAAGCATGGTTGACTCGAGTCCCGAGGCTTTCGGTGCAAGTTTAAACCATTTTTAGCGTTTTAGCCTCGAAAACTGGCTAGCGGTTGACTAAAGTCAATTTTTGGAAAACATGTCCGAATGAAAATTCTGACAACGCGGTTAATTAGCCCTGGAATGTCGAGTTTGGTCTAGAACAACCTTTCATTCGACTCCCGAGGCCTCCGGACTCATTTCGACCCCTCGGTGGATTTTGGTTTAAAATGGCCTTAGGGAGTGGGACCCACTTTTTATTAAGATGACCTTTGATGGAAATTTCAACTGCGTCGTTGAGTCCGGATTATCAAATTTAGTATGGCAACATATCTACTTTATTTTTAACGAGTTTCGAACGAATCCTGAGCACCCCGTCAGAGATTTTAAAGTTGACATAAAAAATCAGCCTTTAAGCTGATATATATAGCTGGTGCAGGCCATTTCAACCTCATTTCTCAACTTCAAACCTTCATAACTCTCTCATTTCAAGTTCGATTTTAGTGATTCGAAGGTCCATCCTGTAGGGGTTTTTCGCAAGGAACGCGTTGGTGAGCTCGGAAACTGATTTGGGGTCTCCATTTGAGGTGAATTTCGTGAAATATCTGCTGCCACGACCCTTTTTGTGAGCTTGATTTTGGAAATTGTTTAGACTTGATATCTCAGCCATTTTAGGTCCGATTTTGGTGATTCTTGGGGCTATCTTGAGTGATTTTCGAGGAGAACGTGTTGGCATGGTTGAAATTTATATTTGAAGATTCGTTAGAGGTAAGAATTATGTTTTAGCTGCTGCCATAGCTCATTTTCGAGCTCACTTTTCAGAAAAATTTGGAAGATGATTTCTTGGCCATTTTAGGTCCGAATTTGGTGATTCAATAGCCTAGATTGTGGGGTTTTTCGTGGGGATCATCGTGGTGTGGTTGGTTTCAATAGTTGGTCCCTCATTTCAGGTAATTTCTTGTAAATAGTTGTTGCCATTATTGTTCATTTTTAGTGTAATTCTAGGTTTTTCGTTGCATGTTTGTGTTGGGACTGTTGCAAGCCCTGAATTGTATTCCAATTTGTAACACAAGTATGGGGAGCTGTTTAGAACCTATTTTTGGAGTTAATTCCGGATTTTTTGACACGGGTCCCATTTTTACCCCAAAATTGGTCCGCCCCTATTTCTTGCGAATTTAGTGACTAGACGACCGTAACGGCGTTGTGATTCTATTTTTGATAGTGTGGCAGCGATCCGAGGCCGTTCGAAAGGGAAAAGCTCCGGCGAAGTAGTTTGGAGCGCGCGTGTTTGACCTACAGGTAGGCTACGACTTCCCTTTTCTTTTAGATTGAGCCTGAATATGTGAGCGTAAGTGGATTTGCATGAATACTGGGGCGGGGAACTAGATTAGCATGATTTGTTCGATAAAATTCATAATTAGGTAGTCTCCGAGTTCATCGGGTACTTGAATTGTTATATTTGATCATTCTTGTTTCCTTGTTTAGCCTGGTTTTGACTTATGAGTTATATTGTAGCATGTTTGGCCTTAGTCTAGGCTTAGACTAGTGATGTCATAGACTCACGATTGTTCAGAGCCGATAGATTATATTATTTCCACCCCGGTGTGATTTTAAGCGGCGTAGGTCCTGGTAGACTGATATAGCAGACTTGGGTCTGATAGAGATGAGCCTTAGCTAGGCAATGTATCAGCTTTGGGGCCATAACATCCGTAATTCCCATATGATCCTAACTTTCTGCATTTCCAGCCGCCCTCCGAGCCCGTTCGGTGATACATACTGCTTCAGTTCGGTTCTCTTGTCATCGTGGGATGGTTAGAGGATATAGAAGATGGTTACGAAGAGTTGCCCATGACTTTCAAATGCGGGAATCCTTGGATGGCTTATTTGGAAGTTTACTCTGCCATGGTAACTTAACATGAGTTTTCACCCGCGGTTCGAGGTCCGGGCTCTGTTCTTCCTCCTACTTCTTATTTACCCTCCTATAATGGAGTCGATATACAGAGTCCACCCCCTGGGCTATATCACTGTAGCGACCCTAAAAATAGATAGGTGAAACTAGAGCCTAACATATGAATTTTTAAAGTTTAAGCATAAATTGGAGTTATGAAATTTTCCAAAATAAAAATTGGACTTTGCCTTAGTTTTATTTGGTAGGTCCATGTAGGCAAGGGGCATTTTCGTAAATATTAATTTTAGTTAAATTAAAAAGTGGGTATATTTTATATTATTTCTAATTTCTATACATGGTATTAAAACTTTTAAAAAGG
>JAJOOR010050676.1:0-12715 GCA_036250505.1 Solanum acaule | reverse complement strand
TAATCTTATATATACTTAAAGGTATAGAGATAATTGAATTAAGAAGAATCATATGGGAAAAAAATATTTAATGATGACGAATCAGAAGATATATTACATCAACAATGGTATGAAATAGACCTACATGATCTAGACCTCGAGAGAATAGAATTATATGACTTAGAAATAGATTCAGATTAAAATGAACTACGAATATTTACAATATTGGACAGAAGCTATGGAAAATATAAAACTGCTAGAACAATTAATGGAGAATAATTTATATATGTACCTAAGAACCCAAGATATGTTATATCTAGAGTACATCATAAATAATATTAAAGAAATAACAAGATTAAAACCTCTAGCAAAAGAATATTATAATAAAATCTTTACTGAAAATTAATATAAGAACGATGAAGTCCGCACCCACGAAAAATGGTATCAAATCCACAACAATAGCATGCATAGTAGCCCATTAGTTATTTCCCTAAAATGTCTATATCTCCAAGGATCATGATAATTTATCTTTATTTTTTATATAAATGAAAAGTTTTGACTTCTATATAAAAAAAATAGGGAATTTCATAATATGTAACACAAATGCATCTGATTAAGTAGAGTCATATTTTACTTTTTTGTCACTTTATTTTTTATTTTTCTTTATATGTCTAGTTAATCAACTTTTTTTTCGTAACTAAAGGAATTTATTATTAAGTAGCAAATGAGTAAAAGAAAAAAATTGTAAAGAAAATCATCATATTACCATTTTTATATTGGTCTTTATTTATTTTTTTATAAAAGTTGTTTTGACTCTTAAAGAAGAAATACTATATAAAGATCATCTTCTTAAGTTGATAAACAACAACAAATACAATATAATTTGAAAGAAAAGATGGGCAAATTGAATAGTTTGTCATTTTCAGTTCTCCTAGTAATGTTGATAGCATCAACATGGTTGCTTCTTCTATCTACAAACATTTTTTGTTATACTAAAATTAGCATAATAGTTTATTATATTTCATTGACTAATGAAGGGTGCAAATCATCATTTAAGGTTTTATATAATAATAAATCTATTTTAATTCTAGAAAATTCATAAATATTTAACTTATATTTATTTTTCTTTCATATTTTATTATGTTACCTTACTTTAGAATATTTTGAAATTGTTATGAAAAATACATATAATGAAATTCCAATTTCATGTTTGTTTCAAGTAGATGGTTTGAACTGTTGCACCAACAATCACATTGGACATTGCATTCCTGGCAGCGAAGATGATACCAAATGTGATAATATTTACAAGCAAAATTGTAAGGGAGGTCACTGTAAAGTCATTGACAAAACACCTCCTAATCATTTTTGTCATTGTCTTTGTTAAAAAATCTTTACAAACTTATTCTATATATGTGGTTGCTTGTACAAAAGAAATATTGTTATGTTTCAGCATGCACATATTAAAAATTCTATAATAAAATTCTAATTTTATGATAAAAATGTATTATCTTTAATATATTTATTTGGGTCATTTAATAATTATTTTTCTCTTTGCCTCTGGCTTCATATTCAATATTTTGATAATTAAGAGATAAATGGTCTATAGTTTAATATATTTTTCTCATATTAACCTAAAACATAATTTAGACTTTGATATTTTCATTTTAGATCACGAACAAAATTATCCTGACAATCAAATTAAGATAAATAAAGTGATCCCCACATTGTTGATAAGAGCACTCATTCTTCACAAAATACTTTGAAATTTAAAGACAAACAAATATTTTCTCAAATTTACTATGTTTATCAAAGACTTGAACTAAAATTGAATCAAGAATGAAGACATTCAAAAAATTTAATCTTAAATATCTTAGATTATAGAAATCGAGTTTCGAAAGATCAATTACATTTGGATGAAGACTCTCCAAAATTTTATAGGTCAAGTTAATGTAAATTTCAAATGTTGATTTGAAAGTTAGCTTTATCAAAGTGATTTAAATGTTGGACTAATAAGGCCATCAATGTATTCTCATCAAAGAAAAAAAATAATCAAAACACTAATCGTTTACCCCCCAAAATTTTGAATCCACAACAGTAACATGGATAGCAACTCATAACTTCTTTTCTTAAAATTTCAAACTCTCTAAGAATGTAATAATTTGTCTTAATTGATTTTATATATGAAAAGTTTTGGCTTCTATTGAAAAATAGGAAATTTCATACTTCTTGTAACAAATGTTAAAGTGATAGAAAGTAAATTGCAATCACAAAAAATACAAGTGAAGAAACATAATTTTACTGATAAATAATAATCAGTACAATTTTGTTTATCTCTTGTACCTTATCTCCTCAGAGTTTCACCGTTATTCGAGGGTCGTTAGTGGCGTAATTTTCGAACTAAAGATAATTTGGGTTGATTCTTTATGAATATCCAAAGAGTTTATGGGATATTCGAAATGCCTTTTAAGGGAAATAGATTAACCTTTATATAGGCATGAACTAGGGCTTAAGATTGAAAAGCCTCCAAGAACCTAACTTAAGTTTAACACGTGTAGTAGAGTCCTAATTAAAATTAAACACATTTTGTAGAGTCTCATAAGATTTTGATATTTACAAATACTATATAACAAAATGCATCCACTTAAGTAGAGTACTTAATACTATTTTACTTATCACTTTACTTTTAGTTTTTTCTTAATTGCCTAAGTTATCAAATATTTTTTTGGTAAATAAATAATTTTATTACCAAGTTGAAAATGAGTACATAAAAAATTACTGATCAATGGAGGCCCACATGAGTCGTCTAGGTAGTCGTGGTCCCTAGATCAGTGGCTAGGCTAGCCCTCATTCCCCACATGCAAACCTTCACAAGCTGTCTAGCCTTTAACAACCCGTCTATGGGCTTGTGGGAAGAAGCTGCCTTTACAAACATACTGCATATTCCTTCACGGGCACCACCATGAGCCGTGGTGCCCTTCATGAGGTGTCTAAGGGATGGTGGGAGGAGAGCCCATCTTGGACACATATTGGGAAAGCGAAGCTCCACGAACACCACCACGAGTTGTGGTGCACTTCACGGTCCTTGAGGGGCTCAATGAAGGGTGCCTTGGCTCAATGGAGGGCTGGTGACCTCCACCTCGACTCTCTTTTCTAGGTTCCTAGGTTCCTAGATTCATGGGTGTTACATTATCTCCCTCTTGGGGACATTCGTCCTCTAATGGAATTCTAGACATCATATGAAAGAAAAGAACTCAAAACTAGCAGCCCATCATGCATGCAATCATAGAAATGCACATATCCGAGGAGGAAACATCAACTCCAAGCTAAAACATGTTCAAAACATCATATCATGTAGTCTATATGCAATTCATAATCAAATGCACATAAACATGTAGAAATCAATCAAGTTGACTCATTTTCTAAAAACTTAAGGTTTTTCATGAACTTGCATAAATGAGGAAATCATGGGAATATCTAAGACACATTACAACATAAGAGTAAACAATGAGGAACTCAATACCTCAAGTTAGAGTAGGGGTAGAAGGAAAGAGATGAAGATATTAGAACATCATATTGGCCTCGGCTTCTTAACTAGCACCCTCAACTAACAGATTCCTCCATAAAACTTTCACGGAAGCAACTTCTTTATTTCTCAACTTCTTGACTTGCCGGTCTAAAATCTCAATCACAAATTCTTCATAGAAAAGATTTTCCTTGAATCCCAAACCTTCTAAGGGAACTATGGATGTCGGATCACCAACACATTTCTTCAACATAGAGACATAGAAAATTGGATGCACCAATGCCAACTCATTAGGCTATTCAAGTTCATAAACAACCTTAGCAACATGACTCAAAATCTGATATAGGCCTACATAACATGGAATAAACTTCCCTTTCTTACCAAACCTCATTAGACCCTTTATGGGTGAAATTTTCAAGTAAACCCAATTATGAATATCAAACTCAAGATCTCTTCTTATCACATCGGGAAATGAATTTTGCCAGCTTTGAGCTGTTTTCAAATCTTCTCTAATAAGTCGAACTATTTCCATAGCATCATGTACCAACTCAGGACCTAGTAGGGCAACCTCACCCACTTCAAACCAAACTATACAAAGGCTCAATTGGAGCCATGTCAATACTTGAGTGGTAACTATTGTTATATGAAAATTCAATCAAAGGGAAATGATCATCCCAATTACCCTTGAGGTCAATCATACAAGTTCTCAACTTATCTTCCAATGTCTGGATAGTACGCTCCTCTTACCCATCGCTTTGGGGATGAAAGGTTGTACTAAGCTTAACAGGAGTACCAAGACCCTTTTGTAAAGATTTCCAAAACTTAGAGGTGAGTTGAGTACCACGATCGGAGATAATGGACAAAGGCACTCTATGAAAATTCACCATTTCCCTCAAGTACAACTTATGATAGTCCTCCATCGAATAAGAAACCTTGATGGGGACGAAATGAGCTGATTTTGTCATTCGATCTACTATAACCCAAATCGAGTCATGTTGGCGCCGGGTGCGAGGCAAACAAACAACAAAGTCTACATTCACATCATCCCACTTCCAAGTAGGAATGCTTATGCCTTGGGATAAACTTCCCGGTTTTTGATGCTCAACTTTCACTTGTTGACAATTAAGACATTTAGCCACAAACTCTGTGATATCCTTCTTCATCGTATTCCACCAATATATCTCTCGCAAATCATGGTACATCTTGGTGGCTCCCGGGTGAATGGAATATCGAGAACTATGGGATTATGACAAGATTTGTTCCCTCAAGTCATCAACATTATGGACACACAACCGACCTTGATATCAAAAGACACCATCTCCCCCTTAGAAGAAAGCCTGTACAGACTTTTTAAGCACTACTTCCTTTAATTAAACCAAATTTGGATCAAGACCTTGCTTAGCTTTCACATCCGTCAAAAAAGACTATTCTGAACCATTGTGAACGATAACACCACCCTTGGTAGAGTCTACTAACTGAACACCCAACCGGGACAATCCATGAAAATCTCAAAAAAACAATTTTCTATCATTCTCAATATGAGAAACACCACCCATAGACAACTGACTAAGAGAATTTATAAATACATTGGCCTTACCGAAGTGATAGAGAACACTCATATCATAATCCTTCAATAACTCAAGCCACCTCCTTTGGCGAATATTTAGATCCTTCTTATTAAACACATATTGCAATGTCGTCGGGAAAGACATCCAGATGAACACCATACAAATAATGCCTCAAAATCTTTAAGGTAAAAACAACCGCTGCTAGTTCAAGGTCATGGTTAGGATAATTCTTTTCATGAATCTTAAGTTTCCTTGAAGAATAGGCAATGACTTTCCCATTTTTCATAAGCACGTATCCTAGCCTAATTCTCGAGGCATCACAAACACAACAAAACCATCAGTCCCTTCCGCTAAAGTCAACACTGGAGCGGAAGTAAGTCTATCCTTCAATTCCTAAAAATTCTTTTCACACACTTTAGACCATCTGAACTTAGCCTTCTTTTGGGTTAATTTTATCAATGGAGAGGCAATAGATGAGAACCTCACAACAAACCTTCTGTAATAACCAGCGAAACCAAAGAAACTTCTAATATCCGAAGGGGATAGAGGTCTAGGCCAACTCTTGAACGCATCCATCTTCTTAGGATCTACCTCAATACCCTTGCTTGAGACAAAGTGACAAAGAAAAGTCACAGGCCTTAGCCAAAACTTACATTTTCTAAACTATTCTAAGAGTTATTGGTCCTTGAAAATTTGCAACAAAATCCTCAAATAATTGATGTGATCATCCTCAGTTCTCGAATAGATCAATATATCATCAATGATCACAATCACAAACTCAGAAATAGTTTGACTAAAAAGATGTAATTGTTAATTAAGTTTAAGTCTAAACCATATTCCTCGTGGGATTGATCCCAACCTACAAGTTGAGTTCTTTACTTGATAACGATCACTTATACTTCTTTAAGGAGGTGTAATTTGAGCGTGTCAGTCAGCCTGGGTATACATTCAAAAAATCTCGATATACGAACTAGAGTATCGTAAAACATATCAAGTTTAAATATTTCCTTAGATACATTTTATTTATGACAATCTGACTTGACATAAAATTAAATAAAGAATGAGGACTTTGTGAAATTTTAGCTTTAAATATTTCATAATATCATTTACTATGATTATGTTAGATTAATGTAAAAGTCAAATTTTTATTTTAAAAGTCAACCATGGAAAAATGATTAAAATCTAGGACTAAGACCATAAAGGCATTTCCCTCAATATAATAATTTGCAAATATTAATCTAAATCAAAATTAGATATTGATAATTTGCCCCCTCGAAAAGAAATCTAATAAAAAAACTCTAGGGCTTTAAATCCACAACAATAGCATACATATTAACCCATTACTTCTTTCCCTAAACTGTCTAAATCTCCAAGGATCATGATAGTTTATCTTTATTTTTTATATATGACAAGTTTTGACTTCTTTGTATAAAAAAAATAGGGAATTTCATAATATATAACACAAATGCATTTGATTACGTAGAGTCATATATTACTTTTTTTGTCACTTTTTTTTTCCTTAAATGTCTAGTTAATCAACTTTTTTTTTGGTAACTAAAGGAATTTATTATTAAGTAGCAAATGAGTAAAAGAAAAAAATTGTGAAGAAAATCATCATATTACCATTTTTATACTGGTCTTTATTTATTTTTGTATAAAAGTTGTTTTTACTCTTAAATAAGAAATACTATATAAAACGCATTTTCTTAAGTTGATAAACTACAAAAATTATAATATAATTTGAAAGAAAAGAATCTCTTTCTATTTTGAAACACTTTCGGCTTGAACTCTATTCGTTTGAGCTCGCAACCCTTCTCGACCTGTCTTTTCAGACTCATTCCCCTTTAAACTCTTTTTTCGAGATGAGAATCATAGACTTTTTTATTTCCCAAGCAAGGGAATCCATTTGCCTTCGACCTGACTTTCTGAAATGGGATTCCGAGAAGGTGGAGTTCAGTAACCCAGTTGGGCAAATTGAATTGTTTGATATTTTCAGTTCTCCTATTTATGTTCATAGCATCAACAGGTTTGCTTCTTCTATCTACAAACTTTTTTTGTTATATTAAAAATTTGCATAATATTTTATTATATTTCACTAACTAATGAAGTGTGCAAATCATCATTTAAAGTTTCATATATTAATAAATCTATTTTAATTCTAGAAAATTCACAAATAATTCACTTATATATCATTTTCTTTCATATTTTATTATGTTACCTTACTTTAGAATATTTTGAAATAGATATGAAAAATACATATAATGAAATTCCAATTTCAAGTTTGTTTCAAGTAGATGGTTTGAACTGTTGCACCAACAATCACATTGGACGTTGTATTCCTGGCAGCGAAGATGATACCAAATCTGATAATATTTGCAAGCAAAATTGTAAGGGAGGTCACTGCAATGTCATTGGTAAAACACCTCCTAATCAATTTTGTTATTGTCTTTGTTAAAAAATGTTTACAAAAGAGATATTGTTATGTTTCAACATGCACATAATAAAAATTCTATAATAAAATTCTAATTTTATGTTCAAAAAACTAATATCTTTAATTTATTTATTTGGGTCATTTAATAATTATTTTTCTCTTCGCCTCTGGCTTGATTTTCAATATTACAATAATGAATAGATAAATGGTCTATATTTTAATATATTATTCTCATAATAACTTAAAACCTAATTTAGGCTTTGATATTTCATTTTAGATCATGAACAAAATTATCCTGACAAATCAAATTAAGATAAATAAAGTGATCCCCACATTTTTATAAGAGCACTCATCCTTCGCAAAATACTTTGAAATTGAGAGACAAACAAATATTTTCTCAAATTTACTATGTTTATCAAAGACTTGAACTAATATTTAATCAAGAATAAAGTCATCTAAAAAATTTAATCTTAAATATCTCAGATTATAGAAATCGAGTTTCGAAAGATAAATTATATTTGGATGAAGACTCTCCAAAATTTTATCGGTCAAGTTAATGTAAATTTCAAATGTTGATTTGAAAAGTCAACTTTAGCAAAGTGGTTTAAATGTTGGACTAATAAGGCCATCAATGTATTCTCATCAAAGAAAAAAAAATCAAAACACTAATCGTTTACCCCCAGAATTTTGAATCCACAACAGTAACATGGATAGCAACTCATAACTTCTTTTCTTAAAATTTCTAATTCTCTAAGAATGTAATAATTTGTCTTAATTCATTTTATATATGAAAAGTTTTGGCTTCTATTGAAAAATAAGAAATTTCATACTTCTTGTAAAAAATGTTAAAGTGATACAAAGTAAATTGCAATCACAAAAAAATATACATGAAGAAACATAATTTTACTGATAAATAATAATCAGTACAAATTTGTTTATCTCTTGTACCTCCTCTCCTCAGAGCTTCACCGTTATTCGAGGGCCGTTAGTGGCATATTTCTCGAACTAAATATAATTTGGGTTGATCCTTTATGAATATCCAAAGAGTTTATGGGATATTCGAGATGCCTTTTAAGGGAAATATATTAACCTTTATATAGGCATGAACTAGGGCTTAGGATTGAAAAGCCTCCAAGAACCTAACTGAAGTTTAACACGTGTAGTAGAGTCCTAATTGAATTTAAACACATTTTGTACAGTATCATAAAATTTTGATAGTTACAAATACTATATAACAAAATGCATCCAATTAAGTAGAGTACTTAATACTATTTTACTTATCACTTTACTTTAAGTTTTTTCTTAATTGCCTAAGTTATAAAATAGTTTTTTGGTAAATAAATAATTTTATTACCAAGGTGAAAACGAGTACATAAAAAAATTACTAATCGATGGACACCCCAAAATCATTAAACGTACTTTTCACTAGTCTTTATCTTTTATAAACTGATAAACTTTTAATGAAGGGATACACTTTATATTTTTGATAACGTCATATTAAAAAGGGTAAAAAATGTAAATTGTCATATAAAAACATAAAACAAGTTAACATGATACATATATTTAAGGACTTTATGATGAAGTAGCCCCAAGATACAAATCCAAAACAAACAATAAATTTTATGAATTTTGATTGTTATAAATATGGTATTAGAGTCTGACTCTTGTAATAAGATCAATGATGGTAGGATTTTCTTAGTGAGTACGTTAAGATCCTATGATGGGGTGCTCATGATAAAGGTCAAGATGATGAGAGTGGACCAAATAGAATGACCGGCATTGTAAGGACTCTTAAAGTAATTTTTGGAAATTTTTATAAAATTACAATTTTACCCCCTTCCAATAGTTTCCTTCAGTCATGTTTGATCAGTTCATGAAGTTTGTTTTTGAAATTGATTGAAAAGTTATAGTTTTTGGAAGTTTTGAGTTTTGGGAGGTTAAAAGTTGTTAAACTCAGTTTTTGTAACAAATGGAGTTTGAAGTCTGGAAATGAATTTCGTCTGTTCCATCAGCTCTAAAATGTGGAATTTGGTCTATGCGTGTTGCCATCTTCTACTTTGGAGTTGTTTCGTGGATTTGAGGCCTTGAGGTGAAGTTAAAGTGAATTTATACTTTGAGTTGAATTGGTCAACGTTCAAAGTTCGGACACCCAGATCATAGTTCTGACAATTTTATTTGATTCAGAGTATGATTTAAGGCCTAGGTGCAGTCTTGGTTGAATTTTCATAACTCTCGAGGGTAGTTTGTGTATATTTTTAGCTTTAAGTTAATTTATTACGACTTTCATGGATTTCGGATCAAGGAGTTGTGGATTTGTATTGTAATGACCAAGAAGGTGATTTTTAGAAACTTTCAAAAAAATTACCATTTTACCCCTCTCATTACAGACCCCGAGTAATTTCTGATTGGATTTTAAAATTTGAGTTGAACATTGAGTTAAAAGTTGTGAATTATGGATGTTTTTGAATACAAAGGCATGCAATAGTAGAAAAGCTCTGCACAAATCGTCGGTAATAGCCCGCAACTCCCACAAAACTTTGGATCCCCGAAACTGATGTAGGTCGGGTCCAACCCCTCAATTCCTCAATATTGGCTGGATGTACATTAAAACCCTCCTTGGACACCATGTGTCCGAAAAATGCCACATAATCAAGACAAAACTAACACTTTGAGAACTTGGCGTAGAGTTTCTCTTCTCTCAAATATCGATCCTGATCTTCCTTAGTCTTGGAGTACACCAATATGTCGTCAATGAACACTATCACAAAGGAATCATGATAAGTTTGGAACAACCTGTTCATCAACTCCATGAACGTTGTAGGGGCGTTAGTTAAACGAAAAGACATCATAAGAAACTTATAGTGCCCACAATGAGTCCTAAATATTGTCTTAGGGATATCTGATGCCCTAATCTTCAGTTGATGATAACCAGACCTTAAATCAAACTTAGAAAATAGAGATGTACCATGTAGCTTATCATTCAAATCATTGATACGAGGAAGAGGATACTTGTTATTCACTGAAACTTTGTTCAACTGTCAATAATCCATACTTATCCTCATGGATCTATCCTTCTTCCTCACAAACAACAAATGAGCACCCCACGGGGAAACACTAGGGCGAATAATCCCTTTATTCAACAAATTTGGCAACTAATCCTTCAACTCAATTGGAGCCATATGATATGAAGCAATAGAGATTGGCTTGGTGCTAGCTCCAAGTCAATGGCAAAGTCAATATCCCTATCCGGATAAACACGTGGAAGATCAGCAGGAAACACATCCGAAAACTCTCGAACTACAAGTACAGAATCCATGGGAGATGGCGCATCGCTATTATCTCTAATTAAAGCCAAATAGGACAAACTTCCTCTATCAAGCAACGTCAGAGCTCGAATGAAGGAGATAACTTTGCTATTGTAAGAACCACTAGCACCTGCCCACTCATATCTCAGGACACTCGACATTTCTAAAGTAACAATCTTAGCAAAAAAATTGAGAATAGCAAGATGTAAAGAAAGGCAATGCATACCCAAGATAATGTCAAAGTCTACCATTCCCAAAATAATCAAGTCTACACAAGAATCATACCCGACCAAAACAACAAGACATGATCGATACACTTTATCATCCACTAAGGATTCAACCATTGTTGTAGAAACATGAATAGGCACGTGCATGCAATCAAACATCATATGAAATATATCAACAAAATAGATAGACACATATGTGAACGTAGAACCTGAATAAAAAAATACAGACGCAGTTCCATGGCAAACTAAGACGATAGATGTGATCACGCCATAAAAAGTCTTAGCCCCATGCTCCTTGGAAAAGCATAGCACTGGCCCTCCCAACCACCTAAAATCTAATTAGAACATCTACCTCCAACTATATATTCATTGCCTCTAGCTAGGGGTCGAGGAAAAGTTCAGTTTGGTATAGGTGGCAGGACTTCTGTGAAGGGTGCTCCAGCTCCGGAGGGTAGAATTAGAGGTTCTACTCAGACTACAAGTTGTTGTGAGGGCCTGTTATATACTTTTCTAAGGAGGCCCGAGGTTGAGACTTCTTATGTTGTGATGACATGTATCAAATAAGTTTTCTATCCACCTGCGTGTGTATTGTTGATGTAGGTTCTTCTTTCTCATATGTGTCTACCTAGTTTGCTACTGGGTTTGATATGATGTTTGATTACATGTCAATGCCTATTCATTTTTATACACCAGTGGATGAATCCTTAGTGGTGGATTGAGTGTATCCATCCTAACTTGTTTCTATGGCCGGGTATGATACTTGGGTGGGATTGATCATTTTGGGAATGGTCGACTTTGACATTATATTGTATTATGGATTGGCTTTCTCCGCAACGTGCTATTCTTGATTTTTATGCTAAGATTGTTACTTTAGTGATGCAAGGTGTCCTGAGAGTTGAGTGGAAGGGTGGTAGTAGTTCTTACCCTATCAAAGTTATGTCCTTGATCCTATCTCATAGATTGGTTGATAAAGGGTGTTTTTCCTTTTTGGCTTTCATTCGGGATACTAGTGTTGAGCCATCTCCCATGGATTATATATTTGTAGTTTGAGAGTTTTCGGGTGTGTTTCCTACTAATATTCGAGGCTTTCTTCTTGATAGGGATATTGAATTAGCCATTGACTAAGAGCTAGACACCAAGCCCATTTCTATTGCTCCTTCTATTATAGCTCCAGCTCAGTTGAAAGAATTGAAAGATCAGTTGCCGAATTTTTTGAGTAAGGGGTTTATTAGCCCTTGTATTCCCCAATGGGGTGCTCATGTGTTGTTTGTGAGGAAGAACGATGGATCCATGAAGATGTTATTGATTATCAACAGTTGAACAATGTGATAGTGAAGAACAAATATCCTCTTCCTCGTATCGATGATTTGTTTGATCAGCTTCAGGGTGAATCTCTATTTTCTAAGATTAGTCTTAGGTTCTGTTATCATCAGCAGAAGATTAGGGCATCAAATATCCCTAAGAAAGCTTTTAGGACTTGTTATGAGCACTAGGAGTTTCTTGTGATGTATTTTGGTTTGACTAACGCCCCTGCTGTAATGACCCTCCAGGTCATTTTTAAATTAAAGCATTCATTCCCTCGTTTAGAGCGTTCCTGTAGCGACCCCAAGTCATTTATGACTTGCTGGCACTGACTGTTCGGTCGCCTGGTCGTTCGTTTGGGTTTTAGGCCCGTTTCCCTG
>JAJOOR010050675.1:0-11725 GCA_036250505.1 Solanum acaule | reverse complement strand
CATTGTCATCCCTACAAATGGGCCCAATATATTACTTCTGGAAGAGTGACATTCCTACAAAAGTTAAGTGTTTCACCTGGTTAGTGATGAAGAGAACATGTTTAACACAAGAAGTTCTACAAAGAAAGGCTAGTAGTTGGTCCCTAGATGTTTTTTGTGCAACTCAACAGCGGAAACAAATAACCATCTCTTATTGCATTGTAAGTTTACTACTCAAATTTGGAACCTGTTTCTCAACATAATAAGCATGAACTCGACAATGACAAAATATACATCATATATGTTAAGATGATGGATTAGGAAGGAAGGCAATAAGAGTCAAAAGAGATGGTGAAAGCTAATTCCATCATGTCATCATGTGTATGGTGGTCAGTCTGAAAAGAAAGAAATGGAAAATATTTTGAAGATAGATCCAATTTCATCAACAAAGTTAAATGAAATTATATAGTATCTTTTTTTTGTGTGTGTAAACAACTTTGTATAGATAATATAGATCAGATTTTAGATTTGATAGGAAATCTGTAATCTCTTTTTGGAGGTAGCCAACATACCCTTAATGCTGAAGAATACAACCTTACCAGTTTTTTTTTTTTTAAAAAAACTATACAAGTGCAACACAAAGAGAAAATAAGAGGAATGGCGTTATTACTTTATGTTTTGACGTTTTGTATAATTTGAAGTTGTGAACTCAAAGTTATTATAAAGTGTGAATTGAATGCTAAAGGGCAAAGACAGTAACCAATAAAGCACTGAGATTAATATTTAATATTTATCTATGGATAAAGTAGTAAATTACCACTGTCTTAATGGGGCATCGATTTACCCAATAATCCAATATTAAAAATCAAAATCGGACCGATAACCCAATAATTATATTTTTACAAAATTATTCAAAACTCGTTAACCCAATAATAATAAACCAATAATATTATTTTCGGTTTGATTTATCGATCGGTTCGATTTTTGCACACCCATGCATATTATAAATCATATAAGACCATTAATTAAGTTTATAACATTCATAATTATTTTCTAATCTAATACATTTATTATATTTATTTATAATTTTTATTAATGAGAGTTTGTAAAAATAATATTTGAGATATAAATTAGTATTATTATAATTAATAATTGTATTAAAAAATAATCATCACAAAAATGAAAAATGCGCGTGTTAAATGAGTAAATAAATTAAAAATGTTATAAATACACTGTATTGATGTGGATTATCCATTAGATTTATTCAACAATTAATTGGATTCATGTATAGGTGCTTCCAAGGTGATAAGAACACTTAGGATAACCATGTATCTAATAGTTAGATGACTTTTGGGAGTGATATCTCAAAATAGAAATATCACTCACCATTTGGAAGACACACTTGAATAAGAAAAGTTTTCTCTTCCATCTATACTTCTTGTCTTCTTCTTCTTATTATTCCCTCCGTCCCATTTTATGTGAGGTACTTTGACTCGGCATAGAGTTTAAGAAAGAAAGGAAGACTTTTAAAACTTGTGGTCCAAAATGAATGACATAAATTTGTGTGGCTGTAAATCATTTCATTAAGGGTAAAATAGACATTTTATAGTTAAATTGTTACTTAATATAGAAATGTGTCATTCTTTTTGGAACTGAATAAAAAAGAAAGTAAGTCACATAAATTGGGACAGAGAGAGTATATTATATCATTCTGAGCTTTCTTTTACAATACGTTATCAACATGAAGCTTCTACTTGCAAAGGTATTACATAAATATTCTTATTTAATTCACCTATTCTCTCATAATCTCATCATGTCAAATTTATCCAAACTTGAGTTTGTGGCACTAAATATTTCTGAGATTCACTTAGCTGCTAAAGGTCTTGATGCCACCATTACTCAAGGAAATGAAGTATCGAGTCAAGATAAGGTGAAGGCTGTGATTTTTCTTCATAATCATCTTGATGAGGGCCTAAAGATTGAATATTTGATGGTAAAATATCCACTTGAATTGTGGACTGATTTGAAGGGAAGGTATGACCACCTAAAGGCTACAGTATTGCCAAGAGCTCGCTATAAGTAGATGTACCTACGGTTTCAAGATTTTAAGACCGTAATTGAATACAACTCAGTTGTATTCAAGATAACCTCCCAATTGAAATTATGTGGGGAGACTATAAAAGATGAGGATATGTTGGTAAAGACACTTACTACTTTCCATGCCTCAAATGAGCAGCAATATCATGAAAAGGGTTTACAGAAATACTCTGAACTGATCTCATGCCTTCTGGTGGCTGAGCAACATAATACCCTTTTAATGAAAAATCATGAAGTTCGTCCCTCTAGAGCTGCTCCGTTACCGAAAGCAAATGTGGTAGAAGCACGTGATCAATCTGAAGTTAAAAGAGATAATCATCTGGGCTATAATAATGCGGGGGGACGTGGCAAAGATAAGAGACGATACAATAATCATCGAGATGGTGGTTATAATAAAAGGGAGAACAACATGAGTTCTCAAAATAACCCCTCAAAAAGTAATTGTCATCATTGTGTCATGAAAGGCCATTGGAAGAGTGAATGTCGCACACCTGAGCATTTTGTCAGGCTCTACCAAAATTCATTTAAAAGAAAAGGAAATAAATGTGGTGTCTCCTCTTCCAAAGCTCGAGCTAAGTCACATATGACTCTTAAAGATGATGATAAGCCGAGAACATCTCAGAAATATGATAAGGATGTTGAAGCAAATTTGGCTTTAAAGGATGATGTTTTTGATGGCCTTGGTGACATTACTCATATGGAAGTTGATTACTTCTTTGGAGATCGAAACTAAAGTTTGATCTTTTAGCTGGGGAATGTAGTTTGTTGCTATTTTACTTGTGTGTTTTTAATTATCATGTTCTTCTTTATGTTGAAGTATTTAAATTTTCGTTATTAGTTTTGTTTCATACTTCTTTCGGTGTATTTTTATTTTAATGAAAATTAATAGAAATCCCCAGTTGTCAAATTGGATCCAAGATGAGTCATGGAGATGTGTGCCTTCTTGATAGTGCTACAACGCATACTATATTAAAAGAAAAGAAATACTTTTCTAGTTTGGTAATGAAAATGGCATATGTTAACACAATATCAGGTAGTACAAAATTGATTGAGGGCTGTGGAAGAGCGACCTTATTACTACATGAAGGGGCAATATTGACCATTGATAATGCATTATATTGTAGTAAGTCTCAAAGAAACTTATTAAGTTTCAAAGTTATTCGTCAAAGTGGCGACTGTAAATGAAGGACAAGTTGAGTACCTTTACATTACTACAATTAATGTAGAGAAGAAAATTGTGCATGAAAAATTACCTGCTCTTTCTTATGGTTTGTACTATACAAGTATAAGTACAGTTGAATCACATGCCGTAGTAAACAAAAGATTTACTAATTATAATGATTTTATCATTTGGCATGATCGGTTGGGCCATCCCGGATTTAATATGATGCGCAAAATAATTGAGAAATCACATGGACACACCTTAAAGAGCCCAAATATCCTTCAGTCAAAGGAATTCTTTTGCGCTGCTTGTTCTCAGGGAAAGTTGATTATTAAACCATCAACATTTAAGGTTGGAATTGAATCCCCTGCGTTTCTGGAACGTATACAGGGTGATATATGTGGACCCTTAAAATATTATATGGTTTTGATAGATGCTTCTACAAGATGGTCACATGTGTGCTTATTATCAACTCGCAACTCTTTTGCACGATTGTTAGCTCAAATAATAAGATTAAAAGCACAATTTCCAGACTAAATAATAAAGACAATCCGTCTAGATAATGCTGGTGAGTTTACATCTCAGGCATTTAATGATTATTGTATGTCTACTAGTATAACAGTTGAACATCCAGTTGCTCATGTTCATACTCAGAACGGTCTAGCAGAATCATTGATTAAACGTCTTCAATTGATAGCTAGGCCATTACTAATGAGAACAAAGTTGTATGTGTCTATGTGGAGGAATGTTATTTTGCATGCAGCAGCACTTGTGTGCACAAGGCCCACCAATTATCATAAATTCTCCCCATTACAATTGGATTTTGGTCAAGAGCCAAACATTTCCCATCTTAGAATTTTTTAATGTGCGGTATATGTTTCGATTGCTCCACCACAACACACAAAGATGGGCCCCGAAAGAAGGTTAGGGATATATGTTGGGTATGAATCTCCTTCAATCATAAAATATTTGGAGCCTATGACAGGAGATTTATTTAAGGCAAGATTTGTTGATTGTTATTTTGATGAATTAGTATACCCAACATTAGTAGGAGAACATAAACAGTTGGAAAAAGAGATAAATTGGAATTTATCATCACTATCTCATTTGGATCCTCGAACAAATCAATGTGAGCAAGAAGTTCAAAAAATAATTTATTTACAGAATATTGTGAATCAACTGCTAGATGCTTTTACTAATCTTCCATGAATCACTAAATCACATATTTCAGCTGCCAATGCTCCAGTTCGAGTTGATGTCCAGACTGGACAAATTGTTAAGGCAAATGATTCTAGACCATATTTGAAGCGTGGTAGACTAATTGGTTCCAAGGATAAAAATCCTCAAAAGATAAAAGTAATAAATGATCAAGATGATCATGAGGTGAAAGAAATTTCTCAAGAAGAGAACCGAGTCACAACACATGATGAAATCTCCGAGGAGGTTCAAATTTCTGAAAATAATGAGAATAAAGAAATTTCAATGAATTATGTCTCGACGAGAAAGAGGTGGAACCGAAATAATGTTGTGAATGACAACATATTTGCCTAAAATGTTGATGTTGAAATAATGCAACAAGATGAAGGTTTTGAGCCAAAATCTGTTGACGAATGTAGACAGAGAAATGATTGGCCAAAATGGAATGACACAATTCAAGCAGAATTGATTTCACTAGAAAAGCGTGAAATATTCGAACCAATAATCCAAACACCTAAAGGTATCAAGCTAGTGGTGTACAAATGGATTTTTATGTGAAAAAGAAATGAAAAAGGTGAAGTCGTGAGATATAAAGCCCGACTTGTTACTCAAGGTTTTTCTCAAAGACCTGGCATTGATTACATGGAGACATATTCTCTTGTGGTAGATGCAATCACCTTCAAATATCTCATAAATCTGACAATTCATGAAAATCTTGAAATGCGCCTAATGGACATTGTCACAGCCTATCTATATGGCTCATTGGACCACGACATTTTTATGAAAATTTCTGAAGTATTCAAGGTGCCTAAAGCATACAAAGATTCAAGAGAAACCTGTTCAATAAAGCTTCAGAAATTTTATATGGATTGAAACAATCAGGGAGGATGTGGTACAATCGTCTGAGTGAATATTTTCTAAAGAAAGGGTACAAAAAAGACCCGATTTGTCCCTGCATTTTCATCGAACGGTCGAAATCTGAATTTGTTATAATAGTTTTGTATGTTGATGATTTGAACATCATTGGAAATCGTAAAGAGCTGTTAGAAGCGGTGGAGTGTCTGAAAAGGGAATTTGAAATGAAAGATCTCGGCAAAGACAAAATTTTGTCTTGGACTACAAATTGAGAATTTGCCAAATGGAATACTTGTCCATCAATAAACATACACAGAAAAGATATTAAAGTGTTTTTACATGGATAAATCACATCCATTGAGTACCCCAATGATTGTAAGATCGCTTGACATTAATACAGATCCATTTCGACCTCAAGAGAAGGATGAAAAGCTTCTTGGTGATGAAACTCCATATCTTAGTGCAGTCGGGGCACTAATGTACCTTGCTAACAATACTCTACCAGATATCTGTTTTGCAGTGAGCTTACTGGCAAGATTCAGTTCCTCCCCAACAAAAAGAGATTGGAATGGTGTTAAACACATACTTAGATATCTTCGGGGGACCATGGACATGGGTTTATTCTATTTCGATGAATCCAAGACATAACTGATTGGTTACGCAGATGCAGGATATTTATCTGATCCGCATAAAGCTCGGTCTTAAACAGGCTATTTGTTTACGTGTGGAGACACAATAATATCTTGGCGATCAATGAAGCAAACGTTGGTAGCCACTTGTTTAAATCATGCAGAAATAATAGCCATCTATGAGGCAAGTTGAGAATGCGTCTGGTTGAGATCAATGATCCACCATATTTATGAATGTGTGGTTTTTCTTTTAAAAAGAATATACCAGCCACAATGTACGAAGATAATGCTACATGTATAGCTCAATTAAAAGAAGGATACATCAAAGGAGACCGGACAAAGCATATTTCACCAAAGTTTTTTTTCACACATGATCTTCAACAAAATGGTGAGATAGAAGTTCAACAAATACACTCAAGTGATAATCTTGCTGATTTATTCACTAAGGCATTGCCAACGTCAACATTTGAGAAGTTGAGTTACAAGATTGAAATGCATCGTCTCCGAGATATCAAGTGAAGCTTTCATCAGGGGGAGTAAAATACGCGTTGTACTCTTTTCCTTAACCACAGTTTTGTCCCAAGTTGGTTTTTCCTAGTAAGGTTTTTAACGAGGCAATATTCGAAGCGTATTATGAGATGTGTGTACTCTTTTTCCTTCACTAGGATTTTTCCCACTGGGTTTTTCCTAGTAAGGTTTTAACGAGACACATTATCTATGGACATCCAAGGGGGAGTGTTATAAATCCATTGTATTGATATGGATTATTCATTAGATTTATCCAACAATTAATTGGATTCATGTATAGGTGCTCCCAAGGTGATAAGAACACTTGGGATAACCATGTATTTACTAGTTAGATAACTTTTGGGAGTGATATCTCAACACTATAAATAGATATATCACTCACCATTTGGAGACACACTTGAATAAGAAAAATTGTCTCTTCCATCTATACTTCTTGTCTTCTTCTTATTATATTATATCATTCTGAGCTTTCTTTTATAATAAAAAATATTTAAAAATATATTATTGACAAATATACTACTTTTATTTCTAATTTATTTCTGTATTATGAAATAAAAAAATAATAATAATAGGAAAAATTGAGTTGAGTTTTGGAGAATACATGGGAATGATGGAGAATAGAAAGAGGGCGTTGTCATTGTTGTTGTGAGTCGGGGAGAAAGACATAAACCCCTTTGGGTTTCTACTCAAAAGCAAAGCTTCAATTGGATTGAAGAAGAAAGAATGACTTCAGCCTATTTAAGCATGGGAGAAGCTCACAGACGAATTACTGACTTTCTAAATCGATTCTCCGATGCCGTTTCATCTCAAGATGCCAAGTCTCTATGCCTTATTTTCTCAATCTCTTCAAATTCATCTTTTCTCCTTTCTCTATCCGATGCCCTCATCACTTTCCAGGTAACTCCGCATTCAATAACTCCATTTTGATGGTGGGATTTAGTGTAGATAATGGATTCAAGGGTGGGTGTACTAAAGTATATGAACTAAACTTTCTTTTACAACTTAGGGCTTGTATCAGAGTGATTATTCCTTTTCTGGATGAAATTGCAGTCATTTCTTTGCTACTCATATTTCCTACTAGGCTAAATTTCGCATTTGGGTTTCTTATACCTCTTTTTTGCTGAGGGGACAGTAACATAGTGGGATAGATGTAGTCTGATATATGAATGAATGTTTTTGTAGATTGAAAAGCCTCCTTAATTAAAAAATTTGATCATGTGTCTAATACAGGATGCTAGCAGAGTAATGAGACAAGCTGATAGGTACTCTCAGTATGCAGATATACTACTCCCTCTATTTCGTGCTTTACAAAGTTATCGTCTCAAAAACTTGGTTGAATCTTACCAGGCTTTTGAAAAAGCTGCCAAGTGAGTTTAAGCTTACTCTCTCCTTTACCCCTATCCCTTTTCCAACTTCCCTGGGGAAATATTATTGATTTTGTGGAGATTGCAGTGCATTTACTCAGGAGTTTCGCAACTGGGAATCAGCTTGGGCTTTGGAAGCCCTTTATGTCATTGCCTATGAAACTAGAATTCTAGCGGAAAGGGTAACAGTTACTCTTGTTATATTTGGAATATCAAAAGGTTTGTTGAGTTGACTCGTGTATGTTTTTGAATGTGTAGGCAGATAGAGAGTTGGCTTCTAATGGAAAAACTCCTGAAAAGTTGAAAGGGGCTGGCTCATTTCTCATGAAAGTGTTTGGAGTCCTTGCTGGAAAAGGATCAAAACGTGTTGGAGCTTTGTATGTGACTTGCCAGCTTTTCAAAATTTATTTCAAGCTCGGAACAGTTCACTTGTGTAAAAGTGTTACAAGAAGCATTGAAACTGCCCGCATTTTCTATTTCGAGGAGTTTCCTCTTAGGGATAAGGTTACTTACATGTATTATACTGGACGGTTGGAGGTGTACAATGAAAATTTTTCTGCAGCTGATCATAAGCTATCATATGCTCTAAGCCATTGCAACCCTCGGAAAGAAAGAAATATAAGGTCTGTATAGGTTCCTGTTATATTTCAGGATTATGTTGTTTCACTCATGAAAAGAAATAATGGTAAAAAGATTGTTGGATGAATATCCTGCAATGATACTGATTTTCTGCAATAAATGTTGGATTTTACATTTAAGGAGTCGGCTTTCTTTTTCAAACAGGAAACCGGACACTAATACTGACTGCATTGATTTCATCTCATAGATTTTATGCTTTTCTTTTCAGGATGATACTAAAATATCTGATACCTGTGAAGCTCTCCATAGGCATCTTACCTAAAACTTCACTTTTGGAGAAGTACAATTTGACTGAGGTGTTGCATTTCTTCTGGTTCATATTTAATTCATTCAGCTTGAAATGTTGACATTTTCTTAGAATAGTCTAATAGCATGCATTTACTTCACAATAGCTAGTCTAAAGAAGGTATGGCTGCTGATTTCTGTTTTCGGTTGAACATCACCGAGATTCTTATGCTGTTGAAATGGAACCTAGAAATATTGAAGTTCCATATTTCCCAAGGATTTCATGAAAGGGTTTTCTGTTTATTAACTATAAGTGCTAGACATAAAACTCTGTTTTCTTCTTTTAGCTTTCAGACTCTTAACATTTGAAGTCAATTCGTTCAAGTTGCTGAGTTTACTGATAAAAAAAAAATCCATTAAAGTTGCTGATTTAGCTTACCAGAGCTGCATATTCCATTTCTAAAAGTCTACAGGGATTAATGATCTTCATTTCTCCATCATCTCCTCATTTCAGTTATCTTGCTTCCTTAATTGCCCTATGCTCTCAACTCCTCAGAACAACTTTATTCATCATGTTATTGTTTGAATATCCTTTAGTGCTTAAACATGCACCTTTTTTTATGGATAAGTAAGAGGTGCCGTTTACTTTAACACCGAAAAGCTGCTACTGTTTAACAGCTTGGATTAGCCTATTAGTCGACTACTAGGATTTTTTAGGCTTTTAGTTAGCAGTCAAGACCTATCTAGTCAGGTGTAGTTTCTCTTTTAGCTTTCTGTAGCGGCATTACTATAACATGAACTAGCTCGCAAGTTGGCCTGAACGCCATCGTCATAAAACAAACTTACTATAAAATGAACTGGCCTGAGATATGCATTGAGTGCTGTTCAGGATCAATGACAAGATATATTGGTAATCGATTATATAAGTTTTTGTGACTTTTGAAATTTCATTCTTTGGAATAAGCCTACCAAGATTTTGATTCTATTTCCCATGGAATCTATGTTAATAGCGATGCTTCCCTGATTTAACCTTTTTGTGTGGAAATTCTCTTTAATGTTTTTATGACATTTGACAGTATTCTATAAATTGTAGCTTCTACTATCACAAATTTCAAGAATCGGAATCAGTTTCACTTTCATCTATTAAATAAAGTTTTCCTTTTGAATAAAGTTCAGCCTCGAATGCATCAACAAAATTGGTGCTCTTAGACGGAGGTTTCTAGGAAGGAAGTTTCTGCAGTGTTGCATACCAACTATTTGGCCTGTAAAACATTGTTTTTTCCTTTTCTGTCCGTCCTCTTTAAAAAATATATTGGCGGTGTTCGGTTAGCTTTCTCGCACATCGATTATTCCACCGGATACTAGCTACCTCCCACCAGAACAAGTACTAGGTAACTCTACCAAGGCTAAGGCAGAAGATAGAAAGAAATCACCTAGTGTTATTTTGTGTCTGCTTTGTTTGAACCTTGATCTCCAAGGTTTTCACCCACTTCATTGACTGCTAGGCCACACCTTTGAATGCAAATTATTTTTCCGTCTCTTTTTTTACAATTTTCTTGATGATGTTAATAGTTTTTCCCCTTTTTTCTGTTCTTTATTTTCCCCCTTTTGTCTATTCTTTATTGACATACTTGTCTACCTTCAGTAGTATTTATTCTCTTGCTTCATTTGTTCCTGCATTCTGACATGAAATAATTGTACCCCATGCGATACTCTCTTACTTGGAGGTCATCCCTGCAAAGTTAAAGGAATCGTTGACATTCTACTATTAACTTGCATCAGCTCTATTTCTGGTTTAGAAAGACCTCAACACTGCTCTATGCAAAGCACCTGTGCCCTTAACCTCCTTCTTTCTTTCTTCCTTTTATGGATTTTTTTGAGAACTGTGTTCTAAAGCTAGCTCTTCATCTGAAGAGGGTATATTCTGAAAAGTTTGTCCAATGTAGAAGATCAATGTATTCAAACTATAAAATCTAAGCTTCCTATTCCAAATAGATGAAGAGGAAACAGTTGTTCTGTTTGATAATTTGGTGGCTATCATGGGAAATACCATATAGTCCTCTGGTGTTTAAATGCAAGGACGCGCGTGCCCTATGGATTGAATGTATGATTGCTTACTTTATGATGAGTAGATGTAGTGAAGAATAGTTTCATGCTTTGCAATCTCACTCTCCTTTTCCTCTTTGAATTTATTTTTACAGTACAACAACATTGTGCTTGCTCTTAGAAGGGGGGATCTACGACTTCTTCGACTTGCTCTGCAGGAACATGAAGACCAGTATGTATATATTTCCTTTATATGTGAGCTGCATTATATTTGCATATCCTAATAAACTCCTATTACCAGGTTCTTAAGGTCTGGCGTTTATCTTGTCCTGGAGAAGCTAGAGCTCCAAGTTTACCAGAGGTTACTAAAGAAGATGTAAGTCATACTTCTGTTTTTGGCTGAAAACATATGTGGCCCCTCAACTTGCCAAATATTTTCATTTAGACACCTTATCTTGAGGTGCGGCCTATTAACTACTTGACGTCAGTAAAAGATGTACCTATTACGCACGCTGCTAACATGGCACAATGTGTGTAATACACTCTCCAATGAGAGTGTGAGAAGCCCTAATCATTTTTCTTCTTTTGCGTCTCATCTCCTACAACCTCAGTCTGCCGCCACCATAACAACTGCCTCCTCCGCCTCCACTGTACAGACTACCTCGAACAGGAATTACTGCAATACCTGATTCCAAATCCGTTTAATTGTCTCCTGCTAAAACCACACAAATATCTGAATTAACTGGATCAGAAAATAAAAATTGTTGTGTGGAGACTGAATCCTATTTCCAACTTTTTTAGAAAATCCAACAATCTTTTCCGCTCGGTGGGACGAGCCAGATAGATCTTCTTCAGGTTGTGGGCCAGTTTTGATGGAGGTACTGTGGTTTTTGAGAATAGAAGTTCGATCTGGGTTTATAGTGAAGATTGTGAGTAGTGAGGTTACTGCAGGGTCTCTGAGTGAATTAAGAACGTTTTTTTTTTTTTTTTTTTTTTTTAAAATT
>JAJOOR010050663.1:0-10749 GCA_036250505.1 Solanum acaule | reverse complement strand
AAAATAACAT
Source organism: Solanum acaule (assembly GCA_036250505.1). Taxonomy (NCBI): domain Eukaryota; kingdom Viridiplantae; phylum Streptophyta; class Magnoliopsida; order Solanales; family Solanaceae; genus Solanum; species Solanum acaule. The sequence goes on along the minus strand of JAJOOR010050663.1, from coordinate 10,739 downwards.
TTTCCTAATAAAACACAAGGGACGAAAAACACATGATGAATTGTGTATCCAGGAAATAAAGAAATATATCCTGATTTAAAAACAAAGGGCTCTTGTAGAGTTAGGAAGATCGACATATATGGGTTTAAGAAGCATCTTAACATCAAACAAGAGACCAAAATTAGATGCCCTTTGCTCAGAAGAACCAGAATCTAGAATCCAAGAAACTGAATTGAGTGATACACTAGAGTAAGATCTAAGTGAGTTGAGAGAGGTAATTTCAACACAATTAATAGTAGCAACTTCCTCAGTGTTATTCTGAACATCTGAGCCTAGCTTCGCATGCTGTAAAAGTTGGTACAGATTATGATATTGATCTTGAGTCATTGGTTTGTCCCCCAAACTGTTTCCAGTCTCTTCATTTCAGTAAGCTGCGTTGCTTTTGGTTGGAAGTCCTATCCTCTTTGACTTGGTAAACTTAAAATCAGATGGAAAGTCAATCAACCTATAACAATTGTCAATAGTATGATTCGTTCTTTTACAATAAGAACAAAATAAGCTAGAGACATTTTTCTTTCCTTCAAACCCAACTCTCCTATCTGAAGTAAATTTTTGTCCACTAAAATGTTGCTGTGAAGGGCTAGCAACATACTTAGAAGGGCCAGCAACATAATTAAGAGGAACATCAGCATAGTTCTGACCTACATAAGACTGCTTAGAGGCATAAAAAGCAGTAGCACTTGGATGTTGTGAAATTTGAACTTCCCTTTGCTTTTCATCTCTAATTAGCAGAGAATAAGTATAGTTCACTGATGGCAGAGGAGACAACAACAGTAAATTGCCCCTAGGTCCTTCATAAGCTTCATTCGATCTCATGAGGAACTGATGTTCAGATTTGTGAGTTTTGGTCTTACCTCCACATGAACAATCACAAGTGCAAGTTTGGCATATATCAAGGTTGTCCAGCTTATCCCAAAGTCTCTTCAGTTTTGTGTAGTATGTAGCAATGTCCAGATTTCCTTGAGCTAATTCACTGATCTCCTTTTGCAGTTGATAAAGAAGAGGTCCATTGCTTTGGCCAAACCTTTCCTCAAGCTCTTCCCAGATATATTTTGATTTTTTTAGTACAAAACACTCTCAACAATCTCTTAAAGGGAGTTCAACAGCCAGAAAATGACCATGTTGTTGCATCTAGACCAAGATCTGTGAGAGTCAGAAGTGATACTTAGCGGAATGATAGATCCATCAATAAATCCAACCTTATTTTTAGTTGATAAGGCTATCAAAGTCCCCCTACGCCAACAACCATAACATTTACCATCAAAGATGGTGCTAACAAAGATCTTGCCAGGAGAATCTGAGGCATGAAGAAAGAAAGGATGAGAGGTGTCCAAAACTACCCTCTCAGCTAAAGCTGCAGCAGTATCAATGGTGGTTTGTGCAGTGGTGCCATCAGAATGAAGTGAATCGCCCATGGAAACAAAGAAGAATAGCAAAAGAAATGGAGATAGCAAAAATGAATAGGATAGCAACCCTAATGCTCTGATGCCATGTTAAAATGAGAAGAAATATGGGAAATTTTATATGTGTATTTTATTGATCAGTGTTCAATTCCATTTATACAAGTAGAAGAAAAGAAAATCTGTTATATTCTATACAAGTGTCTCTATACTATAGGCTAGGCCCTAACAACTTAACAAACTTGTAACAATGAGAATATTTCTATGTACACATATTGTTTGCATCAACTAGCCCAATTTTTTGCTTTTTTCAATTGAGCCCAGAACCCATTTGTCCAATTCATTAATTGAATCTGATATCCCAACACTTATGCATGTTATGTTTCCTAGATGAAAATAAAATAAATAATGTTATACTGCTACCTTTTTTGTTTAACAACTTAAGTTACCACACAATAATGATATGTATTATAATTAACAGAAAATATGATTGAAAACAGGAAACAACAAGCAAGTAATAATTAATGGTCCTTAAAACGAAACTGAGAATGTTAACCAAGGGGGAGAAGATCAGAAAATACAAAGATAGATAGAAGGGGATGAGAAGTTTAGACTAAGAACACAGATGATAGGAATCAAACTTTTTTTCTCAACAATTTGCATAACCCCTGAATCACAAACCATTATTCCTTTTTATGGAACCGTTCTCACACCGATTATTCAACTTGGATCCCAAATCAACTTGGACCTATTGCTTGTTCTCAATCCAATAACTATTATCAGCCCAATAACTACTTGTGTGACCTTGATATTCATATTGGGCTGGACTTGGTTCATAACATTTTCACTTCCTACGTTTTAATTATATTTAGGTGAATTTGTTTAATTGAATTTGAAATTTTCTTTAAAAAAAGAAAGATGTTTGAAATTTATAATTATAAGCACATACGGTCTACAAAGCAAACAATATTACGGGGAGCAAGGGATATAATAACATCACAAATATCATTTCAACTGTATATCCCATCGATGTCAATGTTGAGTGATAGTATATATGATCCACCTGATATGTGTATGTAGAAATATACAATTTTCTACCTCCATATTTTGTAGCATCTCACTCCAAAAAAATAATAATCATAAATTCGACCTAGAATTGAGCTCTTCTTTGTGGAATTCTTCCAAATTTGGAGATCTACTTTGTGGGCAATTGGAAACGTTTCGAATCTATTCAAGCACTCTAGTTGATGAAGAAGACATGTTTCAAACCGATTCAAGCATTTGAAGAATTGATGAAGAAGACAATCGGGATGACATTTGATTATAATAGTGGGATACATACACCATTATACAATATAGATATATTGTACAACAATGTATATGAACATATATACATCTCTTATACATAGTGATACATTATATATACATGATTATATATTATTCATATAGATATAGTACATATACATGCGGTCATTTAGCTGAAAAATATTTTATTGTGCGGTACATTTGTGTAAGATATCCAATTATAATGTTGTATTTAAAATGGCCCAATTTGTAAATAGTCCAATCCAAGATCCACTTGATGTATTCCAATTTACAACTAAAGCAATTCAAAATTGAACATAACCTGTCGTTATTCATAGCAATTCAAATTTTCACTCATAAAAAAAGATGAATTATGTGTGAAATTCTTCGTTAATCTGTTACGAAATAGTATGTAACTAACAACATTCTTTTATCATTCATCGAGCATAAATCCATCGTTAAATAAGATTAACGATGAACTTTTATTGTTTAACGACATTAGTTACTTACTCTTCAACATGACTCTAACCTTCAACTTACCGATTGATCATAAAGGTGTTTAACAACTTAAGCACACCTCACTTGTCTAGTGAATTAGTTTGTTTCATTATAGACAAAATAGAATGTTGAATGTACATAATAGAAAAGAACTACTATAAAAAGATCCAAAAACTTTGAAATTAAAAGGCATATTGCCTTTTAATTCTTTCTCAAAGTATTACCAAGTTAAAAAGGCCACGATTAAAGATTTCACTCACCTACATCTTTCACCCCACGCTGCAAAGTTTGTAAATACTATTCAACCTTGAAGCACCTACAACTTAAAGAAAAAGAAACAAACAAAGGATAATGATGTTCACATTATTATTATTATAAAATAATTAATAGAGAAAGATATAATCTATATAGTATACAATTTGTTAGGCAAAGTACTTTTCAAACTTAGTACACTTTCACTTCTCTATGATCTCTTTCCCCTTTTTCTTCATTTGTCTTTGTCTATCTTAAACTTATCCTTCAAGAAAATTCATTTCAGATTTAGTTATATCTAATTCCGAACTAGGCCTGGGAACAGGTCGAGCAATATTATCTTTATCAATTTTTATATTATCACATCTATAAGTTTCTCTAATTTGAGAAGGATACTATCATATTTTCTAAATTTGATATGAAATCAGGTTATTGGCAGATTAGAAAACATCTTTATAATACCGAAATGATGTAAGGGTCTTACTCCTCAAATTTTGGAGTAGAGTCCTTACATTGGTTCTAAATATTATTGAACATTTTTCTGGAAGATGGTCGGATAATAGTGAGACCATTAGGACTCTACTCCAAAATTTGAGGTGTAAGACCCTTATATCATTTCGGTATTATAAAGATGTTTTCTTATGTAGAGTTATGGAATTACCAGAGTGTAATAGCACTCATTGGAAATCCAAGTTTATAGATGGATTACCAACTCTCTTTGCAGAAAGGGTCAGGAAGGCCATTAGAGGAGAAAATCATTGTATTAATTATGATGATTATACTTATGGAAAGCTTATAAGTGTTTGCGTTCAGGAAGGACTATCCTTGTGTAATGAAACTAAATTGAATCAACAGATTAAGCGACACCGTTTAAATACAGGATGCATTATGAGATAATACTCTCATCTACAGGGTGTGAATTCCAGCATTTTTACCCTGCTAATACAAAGAAAGTTTATAACTTTTCTAAGATGATTATAAAAAAAATCTTAGCACCTGAAGAATGGGGTATGAGTACACTAAAGGAAATTAATATTATTTCTAGGTTGGGTAGCATTCTCAATAACCCACTCTTGTGGAGAATCAATTTCTTCCCACTTGATAGGTTGTCTTGTAACTACCTTAGATTTATCAAAATTAGTTTCTATTAAAATAGTTTCATTTTTAAAATCAATTACTTTGCACATAGGATTCAAAGTATGCAATAATTTATAGTAAATTCTATAACATATACAGACAACTTCAGTGCCAGTCATATAATCATACCCATGCAGTTTAACATTTAACATAATCCACCAACATATTCCTCAATTCTTATTGATGATGAGAATATAGAAGTTTTTTATCTAAATGACAACAAAGAAGTTATACTTCTATTGGAAAACAATTATCTCAAATGGAGAAATGAGCCGTGGCAAATAATGGCGAGGTATTTGGATACAGTATCTTATACTACTACTGTTTACAAAAATGTGAATTGCTCGCAAAATTCTCCTAATTGCTTTCTCTCATTTAAATGATGTCGCTTAATCTGTTGATTCAACTTAATTTCATTACACAAGGATAGTCCTTCCTGAACGCAATCACTATTAATAGAGAAAGATATAATTAGGCAAAGTACTTTTCAAACTTAGTACACTTTCACTTCTCTATGATCTCTTTCCCCTTTTTCTTCATTTGTCTTTGTCTATCTTAAACTTATGGTTTGCTTTCTTTTCTTTCTAATTCCTTGCAACATGGTATTCCCTACTTTAAAAAAAAGAAAGGAAATATCAATAAAAAAGATGTACCAAAATAGAATATGGACACACATATAATTCACAAAGTTTTTTTTTCCTTTTCATTTGCTTTTGGATTGCAAAGATTGATCTTCCCTAAGCAAGTCCAATCATGTCCAAAATTATTGTTGTGCCATGCCCCATTCTTTACCTTTTATCATTTGTGATATAGCTCTTCTTTTTTTGTTCCTAGATTCATTTTTTATATCTTAGTTGGCAAGCCACTTGACTACAATTTTCATCTACATAAGTAGTTCAAGCAATGGACAGGGTGTCAAATGAGGTTGGGCGTTGGATTGAATATGAATGATTTAAAATGAAATGAGTTAATAAATAACTAAGCAATGAAACATTTAAAGGTTAATTATGAATTGAGATTACGTTGGGTAAAGATGCACTCAACAATGAGTCATTCATTATCTAGCCCGCCAAATTCTTTATAAAGTTTTTATTTCTTCGTTTGTTTTTTTTATAAATTATTAAATTACATAATAAAAATTTATTTTTTGAATCAATTTAGCCCAAAATCTGCCTTAGCTTTTAGATGAACTTAGTCAAAATGGACTGAGCTGTTAAATGGACGAACCAATAATCGATTCAAATTTAAGGAAATCATGTTTTCTAGAATTAATTTTCAACCCCAACTTTTAACTTATAATTATCTTTTGGCTAATCTAATCAATAATTTGTAAATGTATGAAAGTTAAACGAGATAATGTTGGAAAACGTTTCATTTTTTAAATTTTTTTTAGAAAAACGTTTCATTAGAAAATCAAACAAAAAGAATATTCAAGACTGTGCATTTGATCAATTGAGAATCTATCCATTTTCTTTTATATCCAACACCAACCATTTGTAGTTAGGAAACACATAGGAATCATGTACTCCACGTGAATAGCATCAACCTGACAAAAATAGATTTTAGCAGCAATATATATATATATTAACAAAGAGTAATAAAATTTTCATCAATATTAGTTAATTGTTATTGAATGCAGTGTCGCTATAGAATTTATGGACATTTACAAAGAGTGTTAAATGCCACTAAAAATATATTTTTAGTGGCAATTAAGTTATTATCTTTAATTTATTATTGTCAAAGATCATTTTTGATGTAGTGCAACACATAAATATTCCTAAAAATGTAGAAATATTGCAGTGTACGTAATTTAAAAGTCAAATAGAATCATGAGCCGAAATTCTTCAACTTTGATTTGAACCATTATGCGTAGATATTCGTAATTAATAGTATATGCTAGATATAGGACATGTGCTAGCACGAGCGTAATATATGTTTTTTTTTTTTGTCAATTTTTATTGTCATGTTACGTTTTTCGAAAGTCAAGTTGACTAAATTTCAAAGTAAAATTAAACTACATTAATTTGATATTTTAAACAAAAAATTTAGATACTCAAAAACTATATGAAAAGTACTATAAATTCCAATTTTTTTGCATATTAATATAATTAAAAAATACATCATAAAACATTAGTCAAAGTTATTATCGTTTGAGTCTAAAAAATAAAACTATGACAATGAAAAGTGGACGGGGGCAGTATTTTTTAGTTTCAATTTATGTGACATAAATAGAATTTGAAAAGTCAATTGAATTTTAATATGATATTTAGATATTTTAAGTCATTAACTATTGTAATTTATAGTACTTATTTTACGTAAGTTTTAAATAATACTATGTTACTCTCTCTATTCCATTTATGTAGCACTGATAGAATTTTGATAGTCAACTAAAGTTTTATACGTCTTTTAACTTTTTAAATTATTAATTATTGTGACTTATTTAATTTTTATGTCATTTTTTCTAACTTCCTCTATCCTAATTAACCGAATGTTTTTAAATATTTTAGATCAATTATTATTGTGATTTATAATATTTTTATATAATTTGATAAAGTTATCAAAATTTGTCGTTTGAAACACATACCAAAAAAAAATTAATTTCCAGGATTAGGTTATTAATGCAATATTTAATTAACAATTGGAAAAATCCTTTTGGCCAGAAAATTTAGCCAGAATTTGCCCATAATGATATTTTACCTATGTTATTTTATTTTTTTGAACATTTTTACCCTTTTAACTTTAATATCTTTTACTCAAAAAATGAAAAAAAAGATCAATTTATTTTAAAATAAAAAAGATAGTATAATTTTTTTAATTTCTGACCAAATTTTATGTTCATTAGCATTACCCTTACCAATTAGCAATTATAATTATCAATATAACTACGGTTAGTGTAAAGTTGGCCCCACAAGTAAAAAAAGATAGTCTCAAAAAGGCAGCAATCACACGTGTGTGGAGTACAAAGCAAGTGGTCCCACATATTCAGTAAAATTGTCTAAGAAGCATTCAAAAGATAGACTGTAAATAATTGAAAATAGTATGACTTTTTTGTCCAAAAAAGAAAAGGTACATCCATGTAACGATGAAGTACAAAAAGTTAAAGCATCAGAAATTTATGAAATACCAAAGTAACCCTTGATCGGCAAGCTGGCAAGACACCCGAGAGGTGCTTGTCAAGCCGCTTATATATAATAGAGAAAGAGAAATAGGACCTTCATTGGGTATTAAATATAAATAGGTACAATATTATTCAATAAAATGAATTGTTAATTAAGTAAAGTAAGAATCTATCAGTCTTACTAGAGAATATATAGCACTTGTCCCATATGGGTGATGTAAAGCTTTTTAAAGGGGTTTTAAATTAGGATAACAATATTAGCTGATGAAAATATAATTAATCTGAATAATCTGTCCAAACTTGAGCTCGGAGAGAGTTAATGATATGTTCATTATTAACACAATCCATCTAAAAATTAGGTTGATAAGTAGTCTAAAGTATAAACAATAGAAAAACTTGTGTAAATGTATCCTTAGACTACCTAATTTACTAATATTGTTGAAGCATACAATATCTATACACTTTGATTGTATATGTTGTGCATAGACATCTATAATTATATGTATGTATATAAACCAAAGACATCATGTTATAATTTCCCCTAATTTTTGGGAGGGTTAATATTGACTCGTCTATTTATTAATACAGTTCATTTTACTCAGTCTAAATTCAACCTAACTCATCAATTAGATAGTCAATTTGTTTCACAAGTTCCAACTCCTAAAAGAGAAAAGGACAAGAGAAGTAAACATGAATTTTGTGTGTTTAAGTGCATTTGCCACTATAGAAAGCACTTCTAGAATAAGGTTACCCCACAAAAATAAAAGAAAGCAACACGAATGGCTCATAATGTTTCGTTTTCCTCCCAATCCACCAAAATCAGTAATTAAGCTCTGTATAGTCACAAATAGAATATGAAACCAAAGAATATTTTAAAAGAGGAAATGAACGACTTAGAATTGGGAGAATCATCTCTAAATTGCTCCAAATTCTATACCTATATTTGCCCATAATAGGTCCAATAATGCATCTCTAGATCCCTCGTGAGTCGTGCCGTTAATTTTTTCGGCAAAGAATGCTCAACTAATCATCTTTCGCCAACACTAATCATCATTATGTCAAAAAAAGGTGGAAAACAAGTCGTCCAACCCAGTCCATTAAGAGTGAGCCTTTTTGGTCCTAGTTATGGGCCGAGTTTTGCTCTTAATGGGACGGGTTGGAGACAATCTTATTAAGAGAAAAGGAGGGGGTATCTTACACAAATATATCACGTAACAACAAAAACTAGTTAAACAATTGTATGTATATGTCATGTATCTATGTTGTATAAATAGTATATAACTATGTATATATAATATATATAAATATGCATTAGAGATGTATATACATCCATATATATATTGTTATACAATATTTCTACATTGTTGCAGCAGTTCATCTTACTCAACGAGCTGATTTTTTTTCAATCCAGACCATCTCAAATCTCCTCTAAACAATCTAAAATTTTAGATATGAACTTCTATAAATGTTTCGAATCTTTTGATATTTCACTAGAAACAATTCATGTTTATGATAGGTCGAATTTTAAAATTTAAGCTTTGAAGATCTTCAATAATGAATTTAATTGAATATCAACTCAAATCTTCCTTAAACAACTCAAATTTTATATTTTGTTCCCTTTCCTATAATAGTGAATATATTAGTAACAAAATTGAACTTATTCCCAATCCCATTCTTTGAGGAATAGAATGGGCAATTTATGAGTATTTTATTGATCTTACAAGAACTTATACCTAAATTAGTTCTCACAAAAAAATATTAAAGGAAAGTTTTTTGCCTAACACCTTGAGTATATTTTAAAATTTAATGTCTCGAAAAAGATTCGTGGCTTTTCACCTTTGTGTTTAAGACCCCAAAATCAATTAACTATTTGATGATAAAAAACATTCACATGAGCAAATGAAAGTGGGACCATCATAAATTAATTAAATAAAAATCAGCAAAAGATACTTAGATCTTTTAGTTTTTTCACTCACCTGATTGATGCTCGGTATCTTCATTAGGATTTGATTGATTCAAATTTATGTATTATGTGATTCATTTTTTGGGTGCGATATTCTTAACAGAATTTTCTCTACATCGAAAGCTTAAATTAAAACCTCTAATTAAAAATGGAGGAATCTCAACCATTCCACCATAACATAAAAATAAAACTATTAAATATCTTGAAATTAAACAAAAAGATTATGTTGGTTAAAGAAAGAAAAAATAATTAAACATTCTATCAAGTTGACAACTCATAATTGTTTAATTTGGAAAATTTCTGAATAATTATATGGTTACAATAACTTTTTTTCCCTACTTACACAAAACCAAAGTAAATGTTGTAGTATATTGTGTTGAATTACGTGACTGTCTCATTTTAAACTTAAACTTTTAAAAAGGTATATTTTAATTTATTTTATTGAATTTTAATAGTTTTTCTTTCACATGATTGCTTATATATCTATGACTATTTTTAAAAATATAATTGGTGGGGAGGAAATTTAAATTTAATAAGAACATCTGCCAGCTTTGATACTCCTTTTTGGTTCTCCTTTGACGTTTAATATATACATGAAATCTCAATTAATTTAGATTTGTGTTACATAAGACTCATTAATAAAGAGATCTAAGTACACCTTATTAAGTTTTTTTTTAATTATTATTATATTTTGAATCTAAAATCTCTGATTAAGAGTGAAAAATTCTATCTATTCTACTACAACCTTTGATGGTAGCTTTGATAACATTATGCATGTATATATCTTTTGGTCTAAGATTTCAATTAACAGTGAGTATTGTTTAACTTCTATTGGTAACATTGAGTGGCCAACTCTTTTAGTGGTGATCTTTCAGCCAATAATGCTATTTTTTTCATTTTAAAAAAATTATATAAGAAAAGAAAAAATCCAAAAAAGAAGAAGAAAAAAAGTTAAGCATTACTCAATAATGGTAGGCAATTGAGTATTTTATTAAGACATGACACCTTGGCATTCCTTCTTCTACTG
>JAJOOR010050654.1:0-12520 GCA_036250505.1 Solanum acaule | reverse complement strand
TATATATATATATATATATATATATATATATATATATATATATATTGTACCTATCATATTTACTATGTTGTGACTGCTTATATATGTTTTGCTTACTGCAATAGCCGTGTGATGCTACCAATACATTGTGGTTGTGTACTAATACTGCACTTGCTCGTCCTTTGTTGAGTACAGGGGATCTTCAAGCGGCTACTGATAGACCTCAGCTCGGAGATCAGTGATCGAGACCGGATTTCAAGGGTGAGCTTGTTCTTTCAGGCATCCATGGAGTCCTTCATTTTGTTTAGTTCATTCTCTTTGGACTCAAACTATTGTTTAGATATTTCTCATGTTTGGTTCGAGTTGTACCCCTTCTTCTTAGACTTGTTGCTTTTTAGATGTTTTGGTACAATGAATTTCAATTTCTAGGGGTTGTTTTCCGTAAATGTTTAGTAATTGTTTATTAAGCTTATAGAGTTTATTGGAACTCCGTATTTTCTTAGACATTTAAACCTGGTTCCGTATCTTTAAATGTTCTAGTTTTTGTTCAGTTGTTTAGTCGGGGCATAGTAATGGTTGTCCCACAAGAGGGTTAGTGTGGGTGCAACTCATGACTTTCTGACAAAGTTGGTATCATAGCCCTAGGATCGTTGATCTTGTTGTACCAAAACTAGTCTATTAGAATCTTATGGAATGGTACGGAGACGTCTGTACTTATCTTCGAGAGGCTACAGGACTTTAGGAAATCTCTTTGTTTGTAATCTCTTCGTGCTATGAATTGATTCCAATTGGTATTTGGTGATCCAAATTAGTATCTAATCTTCTTCCTTCTTCTGTCCGTAGATGGTTAGCACTCGTTTCAATGGCGAAAGGCCCGTAGCTCCCGTCAGCAAGTTAACTAAGTAATCCACAGCAAGAGATCGTGGTCGAGGCAGGGGTAGAAGAAGAGCAAAGGCTTTGGCTGGTGCTACCCTTTCTCGGCCTCTGTGTGTTGCACTTTAGATGTTTTGGTACAATGAAGAAAGTAGAAGGAGTTAGACGTGATGGGCGGGCAAAGGCTTTGGCTAAGAAAGTCAAGAGCATATGTACCTTTCAGAGTTCTTACTCCAAAAGTTTAGGTAGGCCGACGCTTGCAGCCCAGCCAATTCAGCCTGCTATACCCGCTTCTACAGGTAGTTACTCAGGAACTCCACATCAGAATTTTATTCAGGATAGCCATGGAGTCGCGTCTTCAGCTAGCGGCAGACCGTCTTTTGATTGTACTTGCTATAATTGTGGGGAACCTGGGCACATGAGGAGAGATTGTCCCCAACCACACATGTTGGATCCTGTGCAACAACAGACTAGAGTAGTGGTACCCGCGGGCAACGGTAATAATGATAGAGGACATTCACAAGGTGGGTGAGGAGGAAATAAGCGAGGCTGTGGAGGTCAGGGTAATGGTAATGCAGGCAAAGGAGCAGCACAGCCAGGCAATGACGTTTTTCGTAAAGATGACAGGGTTAAGTTTTATGCCTTTTCGGGCAAGACCGAGGCGGAGACATATGATGCAGTGATCACAGGTACTATTCTTGTCTGTGATCGAATGGCTAATGTGTTGTTTGATTCGAGTTCTACTTTTTAATACATATTAGTTCAGCTTGCCTTGGGATTTGATGTGGTTTGTGATGTACTTGATGCCCCCATCCATGTTTCTACCCCAGTTGGAGAGTTTGTCATAGTCACCCATGTTTATCGTGCTTGTCCTGTTATGTTTATGGGTCTCCAAACTTGGGTTGATTTAGTTATTTTGGATATGACTCACTTTGATATAATCTTAGGCATGACTTGGTTGTCCCCCTATTTTGTTGTGTTAAATTGTAATACGAAGTATGTGACTCTAGAGATCCCCGGTACGGAAAAGTTAGAGTGGGAAGGGGTGTACAAGCCTAAGCCAACTAATGTCATATCCTCCATTCGGGCTAGAAAACTGGTGGGGAAGGGATGTTTGGTATATTTGGCTCATATTCGGGATGTTGAGGTTGAGTCTCCCTCTATTGAGTCTATTCTTGTAGTGTCAAAATTTAGAGAAATGTTTCTTACCGATTTGCCTTGTATGCCCCTGAATAGAGACATAGATTTTTGCATTGACTGGGAACCTGGTACCCGCCCTATCTCTATTCCTCCTTATCTCATGGCTCCGATGGTGTTAAGAGAGCTTAAGGCTCAAATTCAATAACTTCTTGATAAAGGCTTCATCTGTCCTAGTGCTTCCCCGTGGAGTGATCCTGTCTTGTTTGTTAAGAAAAATGATGGTGGTCTGAGGATGTGCATAGACTATCGACAGTTGATGTCACGCCCCGAGCCTACACTCTTGGCGGGACTAGCACTCGAGAACCATTGCTGGCCCCAAGCGAACCCTTGACCTGGCTTAACTTATAGCGGAAGACATAAATAATAGGAAACAGTCTCAAAGGGCAACTCATGCAATATCTTAAAGAAATATTAAACTAGCCAGAATGGCAACTCAAATCTTAATGTATAGAACTAGAAATGGAAAGACTAAAGAACTATAACTACTCGTCTATGAAGCCTCTAAAACAAAGAGGGATGTGGGGACAAGACCCCCGATCATCCTAACAACTAAAGTACTAAATCAATGAAAAGAAAGGGGTCCTCTGGATAGCAATGAGGCTCACCAACTGACTCTGAGTGCTCAACTGGATCAACGAGGTGCTGGATGCTGATCCTGGTTACCTGTATCTACATCATAAAACGATGCAGGCAAAATGACATTAGTACATTAAATGTATGAGTATGAGAGGGGAAAACTAAACATAAAATAAGCTTCAAATGAATCTGAAAGGAACACTTACCTTAGCTTTACTCAACTCATGAATACTCAACTCAAATGTAAAGTAAAAACAACAAATAAGGTGCTTTTTATACAAGGCATTTAAAACAGTAGATGACGACTCAATGTATTAAAGAGATGCAATAACAACTCAGTTTACATATAAAGTAATATAATGTTGAGGGAGTTTCTCTAACTGACAACCCTACTATGAGCTAAAGTGATGATACAACGTCTCACCCACGCTGCCAGAACTATCCTATACCTTGCCATGATATAGAACGCCTCAACTAAGTGGATCCACTAGTCTATGCTAAAAAGCACTAAGGAATCATCTAAAAATTATGATCCTTTCTACCCATGATGGCTACATGGTTTATGGAGACTCGAGTTATTATGAACTCATCCCCTTATCGATGCTCAATACTACTCCCAAAGATATCTCAGCTCATATGTTTTAAAAACAAAACTCTTTCTGTGATTTGAGATAGTTACTCAAAAACTAGCTCAAAGGCTCTCTTGGAAATCGGTGTTTCCTCTCTTGTTCAATGTGAAAACATTTCAACTCTCGGGAATACTTAGTCCCCATATAATCTTTTGAAGAAATGAACTTTACTCTAACTCCTTACTCAACTCAAAACTCAAGCATTAAAACAAAGTTAAAATGTTTGTAAATGACTTTTGGAACACACTATGAACTTCTCTTGACTTGACTCTTAACTTTCCTTGAATTGAATTATGGGTTCAAAGTTCATGATATCATGTTTATGGATGATTTCATGATGTTTAGATGTACCTTAGAGTGTAGAAATCAACTAGAAAACATAGGTACGTTACTAAGGAACTAGTATGGAAATAAGTGGGAAAGGTGGAAGAACTGGCGCTCTGAGAGGCGCGGGGCACCAGAGGGTGAAGTTCAGAACCTGGATTGGGGCTCTCTTGCTGGCGTGGCACCCTAGAGCCCAAATTTCAGAACCCCTTGACGAAATCCTCGACCTTAGCTTCAAGAACTTGACAATTCTTTGCTTCCTCTTTTCTTTTCTCCTCTTCTTTTCTCTTCTCTCAAAACCCTAACTTAAATTTCAAAAGTGTAAACTGACCAATTTCAGTTTATACCCCTAAGTAATTACCAAAAACGAATTAATTAAGTTGGGTATGGAAAATACCAAACTACCCTTCCAAAATCCGGATTGAACTTTCCTTATCCAAACAACCCAACTTTCAATGAGCATATCTCACTCATACGAACTCGAAATTGCGCAAACTTGGCAGCATTGGAAAGATTATCCCAAGATATTTCCTACGATATCTAGAAAAACACCTAATTCATCCTGATCTAGGAGTTATGGTCGTTTGAAGGTGACCAAAAACTCAACTTAACATTCTTAACAAATTTTCCAGATTTTTATATTCTTTTCAAAAATGACTATTTCCAATTTTTAACTCTTCCTAGTTCTTTCGAGTAGCGAGATGTTACACTTAAAATGCTCTAATTTTAGTTAAGTTGTTTAGTCGGGGTGTAGTAATGGTTCTCCCACCGCAGGGTCAGTGTGGGTGTCACTCACGACGGTCTGGGTGGTGACAAAATGGAATAATATTATTTCCTTGTTAGCAAGCTTTTAGTTCAAACTTTTCACATGAAATGATTAATATCATAAAATTAAAGGAGATTTTGTTCATTTTACATATGTTTATTCAAAATTTAAAGATTCAAAATATTATTTACTATTTTAAATTAAACTAAAATTATAACAAAAATGAATTAATAGATTGAGTAATAAATAATTTAATTTTAAAAAAATAGTATAATATTAAATACAACTATGAACATAAAATTTAACACATAAAATTAATATATGCATTTTGTATTAATCATTGTAATTAGTTAAATACAAATAGTGAAGTAATTCTTTAATTTTAATTTATTATAATAATTAGAGAGAATGTGATTGTGACTTTGTGACCCCCTCTCTCTCTATATCTATATATATTCTTGTGTGTTTGAAAAAATAGAGATTGGGGGACATGCACAGATGCACTTATGGTGAGTGTATGCAGATATGAAAAAGAGGGTTTGAACAACTCATTAATGTGAAGAGTTATCTCAATGGTATGTATGTTAGCTTTAAAATATATTGTTGTTTAATGTTTTTTAGATTCAAAAGAGTCATCTAATCAAAAAAGTTATTTCCGTTGCTTCTCTTCCTGAGAAAAATGAGGCTACTCTTGAAATTCAGTTTCTTTATTATTATTTTTTAACTATTTGCAGTTTTTTCTAGTTTTTAGATTTTAAATTATTTTTTAAAATTCAATATAAATTTCTTTTTTAAAAAGTCTTCATCGTATCTGAAGGAACTATTTCAGCCACATATTTATAATTAGCTAATGCTTATTTCTTACGTTCCATTTATCTTCTTCTCTTTTAAATAATTTTTAAAAAGTAATCTTATCCTTAAAACAAATTTTCATATTTAAAAGATTTTATTTTTAAAATTTTTAAATATATATATAAATTTGTGGTGTTGACAGATGACATGATCACCTCTCCTATTATATATATAGAGAGATGATTAAGCGAGGTGTTCATATTATAATAGTGTGATATTTATCTTTTTGTTCCTTTTCTGATTTTATCGTCTTTTCTTTTTAAAAAAATTATAAAAAAAAATATTTTTATCCTTCAAACAAATTTTCATATTAAAAAAATTTAATTTTAAAATTTTTGAAAATGAATATTTTTTCCTTTTTTATGATGTTGATATGTAGCATTATCATCTCTTTTATATATATATATATATATATATAAAGAGATAAAGATGATTAAGTTAATTGTTCTTATTATAATAGCGCTAAGTGTTTAGTCAAAATTTTAAAACTTACTCATCTCAAATGTTAATAAGCATTATCATTATACTATGAACGAAAAATGGCCTAAAATATCCTCGAACTATTGAAAATGATACAAAATTACTCTCCTTTAACCTATTAGGTCTCAAATATCCCTCACATCTACCTTTGGGCTCCATATTACCCATTTTTAACCGTCCTCAATTTAAATCCAATCAATAAATTCATTAATGGCATGACAATCATCTATTGGTCACTCTATAATTAACCTAAACTAATTTAAAAATCCACTCATTCCCAAATCAAATCAACCCGCCCCAATCTATTTGACCAGTCAGCCCCAAATTAACTACTAACTTACGCCTTTTCCATCTCTTTCTCCAAGTGCGGCTGACTGTTTTATCATTCCCTTTTTCTCCGACAAAAATTCAGCTATTGATTCCATTCTTTATTTCTATTGCTTTATCATTCTATCTCTTTCTATTTTCTATTCTCCAAAACTGTCACGATCAAGACCATTGTGATTGGCACCCACACTAACCCTCTGGTGGGAGAACTATTACTACAACCCAACCAAGCAACTTAACAAAAACTAGAACATTCTAAGATACGGAAGCAGGTTTAAATGCCTAAAAAATATAGAGTTCCCATAAACTCCGAAAGTTTAACAAAACAACTTACTAAAACATTTACGGAAAACAACCCCTAGAAACAGAAAGTCATTGTACCAAAACTCTAAATTCAGCAAGTCTAAGAAAAAGGGGTACAACCCCAACCAAACATAAGAAGTATCTAAAGAACTACTCTAAGTCCGAAGAGAATGGACTAAACATAAGAGAATCCACGACAGCCTGGAAGAACTGGCTCACCCTTGAATTCGGTCTCGATTCAGTTAACTCCTAGCTGAGGTCAATCAGTAACCACCTGAACATGCCCTGTACTCAACAAAGAACGAGCAAGTGCAGTATCAGTACACAACCACAGTGTACTGGTAGGATCACGCGGCTACTACAATAAGTGAAACATAGGCAAGCAATTACAACAAGGTATACACACATATATAGAATACAGATCAATTATCCTTTCAAGAGCAACATACAGTTCCCAATATCAATGACAATTAGACATGAATATATAATCACATTGATCTTCTCATGGAATCCACACCCAAACTGCTAGTGTGTCGGAACGTAACACCCGATCTAATATACATGTGTCTGAATGTGACACTCGATCCAATATATATGTGTCGTAACGTGACACCCGATCCAATATATGTGTCGGAACGTGACACTCGATCCAATATATGTGTCGGAACGTGACACTTGATCCGGTTAGTACAACCACAATCATAATCACACCCATAATAAACAATGTTCATAGTCATACAATCAAGCAATGGTTTCATGTCATGTAATTATTCGTATACATATACTCATTGCATTAGTTTCGATTCACATTTCCTTATTCACATATATGCATGCATACAACAAAGCAATTAACTGGCATATATTACACAAATAGGAAATGAAACCATCACCTACCTCGAAATCAATTTTGAATCCTCCTAAGACACTTGATCATTCCCTTTTTGAATTCTTTCCGCTTGTTCTAGCTAGGTCTACAAACGATTAATATAACGCAAGGATCAATAATTAAGGTCTAATTTACCCAGATTATAACAAATCCAATAACCCAAGACCAAACCCTTAATCCTAATGTGCAGCTAGGACTTTTCCCACTATCAACTTCAGGCCAAAACCCTCCCCCGAAGATAATTAACCAAGAATCAAAGTTCTACGGATTGAAAAACAAATTAGGGGAGTAAAATCCTTACCTTTAGCACCAAAAGTCGTGGAAAACTATCAAGAAATCTCCTTGGGTCGTCTCCTAACTCTTAAGAATGAAGTTTCCAGAAAAATAACAAAATTTGGGTTTTTTCCCGACTTAATTAGCGATTGGGCCGCTACGAAAGACCCCATGCCGCCACAGCGGCCCCACCCTGGCGGGAATAATCCCATCCCGGTGGCTTATACGGAGATAGAACCTCAAAATTTGAGTTCCCAGCCCCCATTTTACAACACACCTTCAACCCTTGACGTTCAGAAACTACCATTTCACGCCACGATGAGTTTCAGGAGTTCTACTCGCCCGAATTCAATTCTGTAAAGTCATACAGGTTCCTTAACGTCTTATCTATCGACTCATGTATTCAAATTCACAATTAGATCCCCCATTCATCATCAAAATTTCCTAGACCTCACCTGACTCAGATTTCGTCCAAATCTGGACTAGGCTACAATTTTTCAAATCACTACTCAAAAGTTTTCTACCCCAAATTCTTTCCTCATTGTCTTTTCTATAATGACGTGAATAGGTCCTTACAATAGAGACCAATTTACCCATCACTTGTCCCCGAGTGATAAACTAGGAAAAACTGGCTAAAGTAAGAGTAGAGTTGTACCTGAATTGTCGAACAACTAGGGATACTTGTCTCGCATGTCCTTCTCGTTTTCTCAAGTAGCTTTTCTCAATCGGTCGATGCTTCCATTGAATTCTCACATAATTTATCTCCTTGGTCCTCAGCTTTCGAACATCACGATCAACAATTTCAATCGGTTCCTCCTCATATTGATGGTCCTTCTCTAACAAAACTGAGGCTCACTTTATAATGTAATACCCGTCCCCTTGATACTTCTTCAACATGGACACATGAAACACTGGATGAACTCTAGAGAGGCAAGGTGGTAAAGCCAACCTATAAGCCACTGGCCTCACACATTCAAGAACCTCAAATGGACCAATGTATCGAGGACTAAGCTTTCCCTTCTCGCCAAATCTCATCACCCTTTTCATGGGTGACACTTTTAGAAGAACATGTTCACCAGCCAGAAATGACATGTCCCTTACCTTACGGTCTGCATACTTTTTAAGGTTTCACATCTCCAGCCTCAAACCATCCTATTTGTGATCTACATCCTCTCTCATAAAGTGCCCCAAAAGAAGCCATGTCAATGCTGGAGTGGTAAATGTTATTATAGGAGAACTCACACAAAGGAAAAACTTATCCCAATGCCCTCCAAAGTCAATCACACAGGCCCTCAACATGTCCTATAACACCTCAATAGTTCTCTCTGACTGCCCGTCCGTCTGTGGATGGAAAGTTGTTCTTAAAGTGAGTTGATGTCACGACTCAGGGGTACCCCCTAGACATAACACGGCGTACTTGACCCCGAAGGGGTCGCATACAATCCCTTAGCATATTCATACACATAAATTCATAAGAACGATGCAGAAAATTTAAAACTTTTACAATAGAAGTCTTTTCCATAAAAGAAAATCATAAAAGCTAGACCTTGTCTCAATCACCATCTAAAAACATAAGAGTACAATCTTAGGGACATAGCCCTTGACATCAATAGTCTTGAATATAGAAAGTACAATAGAAACTAGAAAATGGATAATCCGTCCTCGAACTTGAGGACTCACCAAGCTTAAGGAATAGTCAACCTAAGCTTCACTTGAAAGGAAATAAGTGCGCTTTAACGACCGGAACCTACACTTATAAGAAAATGTAGAGAATATGGGTTAGCACAATTAATTGTACTAAGTATGAAAGCCATGCACAAAAATGCTTAAAACATTCATAAAAGGGACGTTTAGTGAAATCGTGTCTTTTTCAAGTTTAAAAGCCATTATGCACATTTAGAGTAATCACAAGTCAAACCATACCATAAGCCACCTTAGGCTACCATAGTCATGCATAACTTACCTTGACCTCATCCAAAGCTAACACTCATAGACAAGGAAAACATCATGTTCATAGTTCATAATAAGAAAGTAATTCTTAACATCAACTCATATCATTCATACATGGATTCATACATATTCATGTCATAAGTAAACCACACCATAACCCCTTTATAAGTCTACTTGTGCAATGTACAAGTGAAGTCCCATACCCTCACTCATACTAAGTAAGACTTATTAAGAAGTCATAGATATAGCTCATGTTCATGTTCATATTCATATTCATGGTTCATGTTCATATTCGTGGTTCATATTCATTTTCATGGTTCATGTTCATATTCATGTTCATATAAGCATACATTAACTCATAAAGCATCATGTCATCAAGCACATACCACAATCACTCTCAAAGCTTACTTGCGCAATGCATAAGTGAATTCTCATACCCCCACTCACACTAAGTAAGACCCCTCAAGTAATCATAGCATATAACTCATGTTCTTGTTCTTAGTTCATATTCTTGTTCATGTCATGTCATGGATCTTGTTCTTGTCATGGAGGGAAATATAGCCTTAACCGACATAGACCATGTGAGCTACATGGAATCCGGTGTCATGAACCCACATCGAAAAGAGGTGTTCTACTTGCCTAAGGTAGAACTAACATGTTTAGCTTATAGGTGGATCCACTATCTAAGAGACCTTTGTGGACACATAGTTTTGGGATAGGGAGATTGCTACTAGAAACCCGGACTAACTGAGGTAAAAGGTTTCCATAACATGTTCATATCCACTCAATGCTAAGCTTAATTCCCTTTAATAGTCATGTTAATTCTTTACTTTACACTCATGTTCATGGAAGAATGCCTAGCACTCAAACCATCATGGTATCATGGTAGCTCATGGATTCATTAGGTGAGAATGACCTTTCAACCTTAGAATCGTCAATATGTGAGTAAACCTTTCACATCATGTTCATAGTGTTTCATGACAATAGCCTTTCAATCAACACAACAACATCATCATAATTATAGACCTTTCATGCATAATCAAGTGTAGGGGTATAGGGGAGAAGGATCTTGCATCAACACCACCAATACACAATAGTCGTAGGATCATCACTACATAGGTGAATCATGAGTTCATATACAATATTCATCAACATACACAAACCCTAGTTATTGCCCTTCAAGGCTAGGAATCAAGATCAACCCTAACTTCTAGAATTATCACATTAGATAGAAGGATTTCATGATTCAACAACTTAATAAATGTAAACATAATCAATTTACAAGCTTCCATGATCAATCAAGTCACACCTTAGTTCACAATTTTAGGAAGAAGGGGAAATCATGGGTCCATAGGAGGTTTTCATCAAAATCGATCAATACTCAATTAATCCAACCATAAATCATCATAGTAAATCATAATAAACCATAATTAAACAATTGAAATCGTTTTGGAAGAAGACCCATGGCATAGATGAAACCCTAAGTTTTTGAAGTCTTAAAAACATACTTTGAAAGGGCTCCTTGGGTGATAGCTACCCAAGGATGAAGAACATCCATACCTTAGGGAGATTTCCACATGAAATTGAGGAAGAAAGGTTGGTTCTTAAACCCCTATCTTGACCTTGACCTTGTTCTTCAATGGAGGTCTTCTTCTTAGAGAGAGAAATATTTGAGAGAGAGGGAATACTTTCTAATTGAGTGATTTGAAATAATGAATTGTAAAATAGTATTTTATGTGTTTAATATTCTTAAAATACTTTAACCTACCCAAAATAATTGTCCCTTAACTTAACTAACCCTTAGAGGAATTTACCAAAACACCCTCACTAAGGCCAAACCAAGACAACACCTACATGTGTGATCCACGAACCCCCATCCACGGACTATCCTGCTAGAGCGTCATTTGGTTCAGAGACTGGAAAATTGAGGATTCATTGGGGAGACTAAGTCTCAACCCACGACTCCCCAACAACGGAGCGTGGGTCCACCCACGTGGCATGGGTGCCCATCTCGTGGTTCAAGCTGTTTTAGACAGCTTTTTGGGCCCTCTCTTGGGACCTCCTCAAGGAACCTTGGGGGGTCCTAGGGGGCCATGCCTTGACGTTTAGGCACTAAAACCCTAGTACTATGTTAGGGGAGTTATTTTAGGACTTTAACCTTACATTTTAGCTTTATTAGGCTACTAGACTACATGTTAGGTTCTAACTTAGGTCATTAGATTTCTGGGGTGTTACAGTTGATTGCCCAACTTCTCATGCAATTTTCCCATAAACTTGGATATGAACTGTGTACCACGGTCTGAGATAATAGAAAGGGGCACCCCATGCAGCCTTACTATCTCTTTCACATAAACCTTAGCCAACTACTAGGCATTATAGTCTACTCTGACTGGAATAAAATAGATTGACGTAGTTAGTCGGTCCACCACTGCTCAAATGGAATCAACTTTCCCAATGTCTTGGGAAGACCAACCACAAAATCCATAGCTATCTTCTCCCACTTCCATTCCGGAATTGACATTCGCTGAAGCAAACCTGCAGGCCTTTGTTGCTCATACTTTACCTGCTGACAGTTTTGGCACTTAGCCACAAACTCAACTATGTTTTTCTTCATGCCAGGCCACCAATAAAATCGCTTCAAATCTCGGGACAACTTGGTCACACCCGGATGAATGGAATACCACGAACCATGGGATTCTCTCAATATTTTCTGAATCAAGTCATCCACTCCGGAAACACAAATTCTTCCTTTAAAACTAAGCACACCTCCCGTATCAAGAACCACATCTTGTGCCTTACCAGACACTGTCTTCTTTCTAAGATCATTCAAATTCTCGTCCTCAAATTGTTTGGGCTTAATCTCTTCAATAGGGGAAATATGGATCCCACAGGTAGATGTGAGTGGTATTTGAGGGCTAATAAGGGGAGGAGGGTAATTTTGTACCATTACTAATAGTTTGAGGGTATTTTAGGCCCTTTTCATACTATTAATTAATTTCTTTGTCTATGAGAGAAAGCAATTATGTGTCAATAAAACAAACATATATATATATATATATATATATATATATATATATATCAAATAAAATATAAATATGTAAT
>JAJOOR010050650.1:0-10013 GCA_036250505.1 Solanum acaule | reverse complement strand
TTTTTCATAAAACCAATTATTTCAAATTGTTTGAAAATTAAGAAGCTCAAAAGTTAATTCCTATCGTGGCGGGCAAAAATTGGGTGTCAACAACTACTAGAAAGTGTTGATAATCTCAAGAAGAGAAGTAATGCTTCTTGTTAAAATCCAAGAGATTGCCCATGGGAAATAACGTTTATATGAGCCCAGCTATTTCAACTTATCCTTGCCCTTTGTATTATCTTTTCGTTTTGGGATGACATCCGACTGCACCAGGTGACCTCTCTTGAATGCTATGGAAGTAAAAAAATTATGTGAAGAGAACTGATGGCTTTTTAGACAGTATAACTATGTATTTCTTTGAACATTATTATTATATGGTTCGTTGAAATGATTATCTGCAGTTTATTTCATTAGAATGTTTTTTCTGTTATAATGAGCACCTTTGTTTGTTAATTTCAAAATAGTTAGGCATGTCCATTATCTTTTTTTATGTGTTGCAGGACCAATTATTTCCAATTTAATGTCGCACTACTTTTCTACCAATTGGATAAATGAAGGTGGTGTGACCCATGCTTACTGATCCCAGTTTAGTCTCACACTACTCTTTTTCGAGCCAGGGCAAGTGAAAGTAACTAAAATTACATGTTGTGTTTATATATAGTTAGTTCTTTGATTGAAGAAATGAAGAGCAGGCAGGAGGATAGCATCACAATTGTAGACACGTAATTTTTTATCGAACTTAAGTTTTACACCATTTTTAGATCTTAAATATCTTTATAAAAATTTAAATTAAATATTTTGACTTTTACCTTATTTTATTAACTTTATATTAAAGGATTTGAAAACAACAAAAACATAATCATATTTTTTGGTAGGTTTTATTTTATTTTATTTTTATGTTATTATTATTATTTTTTTCTTCTTCTTTTCTTTTTTAGTTTTTCAATTTTTTTTAAAAAAAGAAATGAAAATTTATAAAAGGATTATATGTTTTATTTTAATTTAGTTTAATAAATAAGCAATATTTTTTTACTATTAGCTGCTTAACTTTTTATTAGTTTAAAAAGTATATTATATTAAGACTGGCGGTAATCCGCGCGGTCAACTTCAATCTAGTTTATTAGCATTCGAATTCAAGGAATAAATGCGAACCGAAATATATACAAATTTTTATATAATTTTATGACTGTATGGAAGGATTTATCCATTTACTCGAGCAAGGGATCTGTCAAGATTTAATACATATTTTTATTGAGCCATGTGTCTAGCAGTTCTAATCGGGTATAGGCGCCCTTTTCAACTCCTTAACGGGATAGAACCACGGCTGGCTAGACGAAGTCACAAAGACAAAGCCAATAAAAATAGTATCGAATATGACTGTACCACCATCTCAGAACCTAGTCAAGAAACCATATATAAATTTATTTATATTTTGATAAAGTCTAGATCTTTCATAGTAAATATAAAAGAGAAGTTAGTTATCCGACATAGATATGAATTTTTAGCCGGACATAGTCACAACTCAGATCAGAGAAATACTAAAAGATGTAATCAAAAATAATATAATACCTTATAACGATGGCCAACTCCAAGGCCTATGATTGAACTATACAAGTTGTATTTACTTTCGGCCAATATCCGGTAAACTGAGAGCTTTACAAGAGAGATTTACAGTTGGAGAGAGAAAGTAGAGAGATGTGCGTCTAAGCTTCCACCTAATGAAATGAAAAACAAACTTATTTATAGAAAAATAAAAAAAACATTTAGTATCTTTGTACAGTAATGTTGGGTCTCATCTGTCCCCTAAACAATGTATCTATTGTTGATCAACAGTGTATCTACTGTTGATGATGGCTTTTTACTATAGAGATGCCTTTACAGTTTGTCTTTTTCCTTTAATTTTCTGAGAAAATCCTCCACCTTTCTCAGAGTATCTTTTGATGTAGTTGCTTCAACATGTTGAGCTTCTTGGATATCATCGGTAGCGTCTTCGCTTGTTTCACTTCTCATAGAAGTGTCTGAGTTCTCATATTGAGTGATGTTGAGGAGTAGACTCCTCTTGACTTCTTCCAAGTAGCTGTTGATCATTGCTTCTTTATCTCCATCTTGATTGGAGATTTTTCTGGCAATATGTCTAACCGAGCTATCAACAATTATTCCCTTTTGGGGAATAATACCATATTCTTGGATCCTTTTTGAAATAAGATCCTGCAGTTCTTGCCCATATAACGTTTTTGTTTTGGGACCCTTTTTCATTAATTTATCCCAAAAATTATTATAAGAAATTCTATATAAGCAAGAAATTTGTTCCTCGGTGAATCCCACTTTCGGGGTCCATTTGTGAATCCAAGGGATAGAGAATTCAATGAAGAAATAAATCTGGTCTATTTTTTCCTGATAACAGATATGATCTGTATTGTATAACTCATTAAGGTCTGGAGAAACTTTAACCCATTCTTTAGATAATTTGAGAAATGGATCAGGTAATATTTTTATAGTTGGGCCATGGAATGACCACCAATTTAAAAACCAATTAGGAATTGATCCTGCAAATATCTTTGCACATACCTTTATAAACTATGTATGTTTGTGTCTATCATTATTATAATAGATGACTTTATCAAAGGCCTAAATGTAGTCCAGTATGTGAAACTCATAACAATTTTGTTTAGGTTGATCTGTCTTTCTTTCATGGTGGAGATACCCAAATCTTCAACAGATATAATTTGTTTAATTATCATTTTTGAAAAGTTATAAACATTCTCACTGGTATTGTAGCCTGAAAAGTGTTGGAATTCAACACTATCAGTACTTATCAGAATGGTTTCGTAATACGATCGAGTTTTGTATGACTCACCTGGAAAATATAAACCGTTGATTAGGTACCGCTGAAATATCTTCCAGGGTTCTTCTTTCCTCTGTATCTCAGAGTTTTCTAAAAGAAATATCATTTCTTTTTTAGATACCTTTTCATAAGACTTGATATCATCATTGTCTTCTTTGGCTATTGATGCAAAAATATCATTTTGCTTTTGTGACAAATAAGCCTGCAGATGTGCGTATAACAGACTGTCTTCTGCGATATCTTCCAGATGTACCGAAGAAGAAGCCTCACTTTGGGAGATTTTTGAGTTTATCAAACTCATTCTTTCTCTTTGTATAACTGGGGCATTAGAAGAGGATCCGTATGATGATCCTGGGGATGATCTTCCCCTTCCCCTTGTATTATCTCCCCTACCTTTGCCCTTGGTAACTCAAAGAGGGTCCATCCTGCAAACATAACATTTTGCCTTATTCGGATATATCATCATCATCGATAGACATAATTTCTTCATAAACATGTATAGAGAAATCTTCTCTAATAGTATTGTTGATAATTTTGCATATTATCAATTCTTGCAAATCTTTATTAAGGGGAGAAATCTTTAGAATAGTAACTAAAGTTTTTTCATCAACAAATGTTGTATAGAAACTCATGATGAATTTAAATATTCTATAGATAAAAAGTCTGGAAGAGAGTTATCTCTTCCTTTTTTATATTCAATATTGAAATCAAAAGGAGCTAACTAGGCTTGCCACCTAGCAAATATCAATTTTGAAGCATCATGTTTAAAATCTTTGTTAAACATGTATTTAACCGATTGAGCATTAGTTTTTATCAAAAACTTTTGATTATATAAATCATCCTGAAATTTCAATACGCAATTAACAATGGTCAACATCTCGTGAGCCACCGTATCAAATTTTTTATGGGTCTCACTCCATTTCCCAGAATGAAATCTGATCAAATACTCATTTTTATCATTGAGATTTATTTATTTTAATATCCCACCATAATCGATATTAGACGCATCTGTCTCAATAATTTTCTGCCAAGCAGGGTTAGCAAGAGTTAAGCAAGATAAGAATTGAACTCGAAGTTTAATATCCTTTACCAACTTGGTATGACTATGTCCAGGGTGATTTATAATCCTTTTTCAGCCTGTCATATAAAGGGGCTAAATCACGAGATAATTTTTTATAAAAAGGAGATATGTAATTTAAACTCCCTAAGAACATTTGTAATTGAGTTCTATCAGTAATAACATCAGGGAATTTTGACGCAAAGTCAATAGATCTTTGAATCGGGATAACCTTTCCTTAAAAAATATGATGTCCTAGAAATCGAAAATCAGTTTGAAACAAACTCATTTTTGGTTTAGAGATGACCAAACCATTTTGTATAACAATTTTCTTAAAGATATCAAGATGCTTAATGTGCATTTTCAATGTTTTTGAGAATACTAAAATATCATCAATATAAATAATGGTAAAATCCAAATATGGATTAAAAATGTTATTCATGATTTTCTGAAATTCAGAGGGGGCATTTTTCAAACCAAATGGCATAGCATTCCATTCATACTGTCCAAATGGGACATTAAAAGCTGTTCTATAAGCATGCTCTTTAAATATTTGGATATGCCAATATCCTGATTTTAAATCAAATTTTGAAAATATATTGGCATCATATAATCTTGACAATAAATCTCTTTTGTTTGGAATATGATATCTAATCCATTTCAAATACTTGTTTAAAGGTTTATAATTGATAACCAGTCTAGGGACACCTCGTTCCCTTTCAACAACATTATTGACATAAAAGGTTGTGCAAGACCAAGGTGATTTTGAAGGTTCTATCAAATCCTTTTGTAACAAATTATCAATTTCTTTTTTGCAAAGTTCTACCAATTCGGTGTTCATCTGACAAGGACGAGATTTAGTAGGAATATCATTCTCAGAAAAATCATCTTCATAAGGAAGAGTAACAATATGCTTTTTCCGATTTCAAAAAGCACTCGGATGATCAACAGAAATATCAATAGCAATTTGTTCAGAAATCAATTTTATTTTGTCCTGTACTTTGGTTGATTTCAAAGTATCAAATATATTTATACTAAACAATTCTAGTTGTAAAGAATCAACATGCCTTTGTTTTATATTAATCAAATCATTTATATCACGAGAAATAGGATCAGTGATAAAAGTATAATTTATATTTCTATTTTCATAAGTAGCAGTAAATCCTTTAGCAGTTATGCTAGTAAATGGATAGACAACATTTATAAAGGGGGTTCCAAGTATAATTGGAAGGTATAACTGATTTTTAACCAAGAAAAAAAAATGTGGAATGCAGACTTTATTCTGGCAAATATGAGTATTAGATAATTTATACTTTATATCTAAAGCATGTCCAGAAGTATATTTAACCATGTGAGTTGTTTTTTCAAAATACTTAGTAGGTACAAGACCTTCTTTAATACAACTAACATTGGCTCCGCTATCAATCATAGCAATATCAGTTATTGAAAAACTATTATCAATTAAGATGGTGCATTTAACATACCATTTATGAGCAGTAACAATTTGCATCATTCCTAAAAACATACCTTATCTAGGATCAAGATTAATAGGTTTTGCAAGAGCATCCTCTTCAGCAATATTTTTTCCTTTGTTATTAACAGTTTCAATCTGAGTAAGTCTATGATCACAAATCATTTGATTTTGTTTAAGAGATTTAATCTCATTTTTTAATTTCATCTTCTCTTTTTTTGAAGAACTAGAACTAGCATTATTATTAACAGCTAATTGAATAATTTTTTCACGAAGATTATTATCAGTAACTTCTTTTAAAAGTTCTATCACATTATCAGATGTAATAGTATTCATATTCAAATTGAGGTTGCAATTTATAAAATTCATCATTTTCACAAGAACAAATATCACCATGACAAGCATTGCAAGTATTCATATTATCATACTGATTATTATCAGATAAATCAAGCAAATCAATCTCTTCTTCAGAACCTGAATCAAAATCATAATCGGACTCCGAACCAGAGGTGTATAACAAACTATAAATCTTATCATGAACTCCTTCACCCAGTTCTAAGGTTTTCAGCTTTTCAAACTTATATAATATATTATATTATTAAAAATAAATAAAAACCTAAAACTAAACCCCACTAACTCCTCTGCACAATAATAGTACAACCAACACACACGACACATAGGAACATAAGAAGAAAAAAAGAAAATTCACAGCACACAGAAAACGAAAGGCAGCAGCCAAAAAAAAAACACTTACATTTCTTTGATTTTCCTTAAAAAAAAAAAAAACACCAACAAATTGATATTTTTGTTTACTTTCTCATCACTTTCACATATTTGTGGGTGTTTTAATCGACCTTCGATTAAGATTTTGCGGTAATCAACTTTTCCTTACTCTTAGTTTATTTATGAAATTTGATGTAATTATGTGATAAGTTTTTTTTATATAATTTTGTTTCATTCATAATTTAATTGAAATGAATATTGACATCTTGAGTTTACTTTGAGAAATTAAATAAACTGCCCACATGATTAGTCATCTTGAGTTATTATTTATATTATTTCTTAGTGCAAATTTCTAAAAGATGAATAAAATACTATTATCATGTAAGGAATTTTTTTATTATTATTATTGTTATTCTATTTTGTTGTGCCTAAGCCACTATTTTTATGACATTGTTTTAGCTTAATATTGTTGTCATTTGTCTATTTTAATTTATGTATTTTTGGATAACATTACCCAGTAAACAAACAAATAAGTTATATTATTGAACTTGAATTTACTCCATTTGAGGTTGGTTGAATCTTTGGATATAGAGATTAGTTTACTTTAAAATATCATTGATAATATAATAATTGAACAAAAAGATTTGCTATCTTGAATTCACAAAAATAAGAGTAAGAGTTTTTAATACTAGACAAGCTTTGGGTATGCTAAAAAATGGTTTCAATTAATTAAGAATGTGGTTACACATCTTCTTTGAAATACTTAAAAGAAATTCAAGGATGCAGTGACGCACCTTGACCAAATTGTTTAATAATTAATTTTTCTTAATACAAACCCAGAGGATTAAATTGAGATTATTAGGTGTGATGCACTTGTGAGGAAAAGAAAGCTATGCCTCTAAATGTCAAGACCAAGAATGCGGTTATGCATCTAGGTTCAAACTAATAAAAATTCAACAATAAAAAAGAAAATAAATAAATAAGCAAATCATGGTCTCTAGACACAAATTATCCAAAATATATTAAGATAAGTATAAGACAATAAAAGTGACTGTGCTAGAACCACGAGACTCGAGGAATGCCTAATACCTTTCCCTCGGTCAACAGAATTTCTTACCCGAATTTCTAGTTTGCAGACCATATAAAGAGTCATTTCCTTTTGATTAGGGATTAAACTAAAAGATGACTTGGAACACCATAACTCAATTCCAAGTGACGACTCTTTAATCAATAACATCACTTAAATTGGAAAAATCATATCCACCATGCGCCAAAAAAAGGGGTGTGACAACAATGATGAAGAACTTCCTTCAGGTTCATTAATGATCTTCCAAGTGTGTCAATTCAGAGCTCAATCTTAATATTTTCATATACTTATGATATCTGAGTTTGTCAAATTTGTGCTCTCTCTACATTGCATTAGCATATAGCAGCATTAAAAAGGCACGGAGAACGTGTAATGGTGCTTCTCAATCATGGACTTAACATACACTTACAAGGTATGCCAGTCTCAATAAATGTCACTTAGATCAGGAGAAGAACTCAGTGCAATGAACCTGAAGGTTAATAAAACTTCCTGATTCACTTGCAAAACTCAAGGGCATTACAGGTATCTTTTCAAGCAGATTCCTTTATTTATTCTTCTTTATTTTTAGTTCTTCCAAAACTATAACATTAATCGGTCCCCCTTCTCAATTTTGTTTTTCTAGTGTTGGACTATCCTATCACTTTGTTTCTTATGCTAGTCATACACTGCTAGCTAGTTTTATAGACATCTAATCTATGTAGCTTTTCTCTGTCATCTTGCATATGTCACATAGTATCCAGTTAAAAGTAGTGGCACAATATACCTCTATACCAATTTTAATTAACTAGAATCTTTTATCAAGAGGAACAAATCGATTTGTCCATACTAACATGTGAGACTGATAACTATCACTTGGTTCTATTTAGGTAAATAGTGAGCATCCATTGGCCGAGGCAATTGTTGGATATGCTAAAAAGTTTAGAGATCGTGAGAAGAACTCTGAGTGGACAGAAGTTCGAGAATTTGAATCCATAAGCAGTCAAGGTGTCAAAGCTTTTAACTGTCATAGGAAATTTATAGTTTGAAACAAGAGCCTGGTGTTGGATCAAGGCAGATCTAATTTCGGTTGATGTTAAAGCATTTGCAAAAACAGAACAATTGACACAGATTGCATATGCTCGTGATCCCGCGGGAGGGTGCCATAATTTATCTAGTGTAAAAATTTGTTGATCAATTTCTTTGTTTCTACACTGTTGAATGCATTCTTTTCTTTTCGATAATTCATAATTTTTTTTTACCATGGATAGACAAAGAAGTGGATGTATTGAGTTTGAATGTTGTTAAGTGAATGACATTGTTTTGAAATTGGTAAATTCGTCTATTGTTGCCTTTGAACTTATTTCTCTTGTGAATTTTATTTTTGTAGTTTTAAAATAGTGATTAACTAAATATGTGATTAGGGTGAATTCATGGCTAATTTTATTTTTCATGGTAAATGCCACTAAAATAAGTCTCCTTTACTGGCAATTGTTGTATCTTTACCGGCAATTACGAAAGCCACAAAATAGGCTTGATATTACATTTCTAAGGTTAGTTTTAATGGCAATAGTAATTGCCTCTGAATAAATGCCGCAAAAAGTAATTACTTTTAGCGGCAATAATATTGGTCTTTACCGGCACTCATTATAAATGCCGCTAAAGGCTTTAGCACATTGGAAGCAAGGACATTTGATTAAATGCCGCTAAATGTTTTTGCGGCAATAAGTTGTAACACCCCAGAAAATTTTTTCGAACTAAGACTCAAACTGTCCTTCATAGTGAGTGATATTTTACCAAGGAATTAAGATTTCTTGAGTGTTAAGGTCCCTATATGTAGCACCTTGAGTTCCAAAAAGAACTAAATTGGAAATAGCAAAATCTGAAATTTTGCAAGTTATGCTTAAGTATGAGTTTTGGGTCGACTTCAAATTATCATAACTCCTATCTCAGGATGATTTAGGTGTGCTACCAGATACCGTAGCAAAGATCTTTGAATTATCTTTCCAATGCCGCCGAGTTTGCTAAGTTTCGAGGTCGGATGAGTGAGATATGGCCTTTTGAAGATAGGCTGTCCAGTTAAGGAAAGTTAGCCGAAAATAGAGAGGGGTATTTTTGGTCTTTTCCTTACCCAATCAGATTTAATTCATTTTTAGTAATATTTTAAGGGTCTAATCCTATTAGGTTCAGTTTTATAATCCTAAAATTAGCCTAGGGTTTTAGTTGAGAGTTCAAGAAGAGAAAAGAAGAGAGAAGAGGAGAAAGAGGAGAAGATCAAACATTCGTCGAGATTGTTGCGTGGTGTAGCGGATTTTCGCCATGGGTTTGATCCCTAAGAGGTATGTAAGCTTCCATAGTGTTGGATTTGTTCACCCACACGCCAAACATGTTATTTCAACGCAAATTTCATTCTTGAAGTTGAAAGATTTGAGTTCTTGATGAGTTCTTGATAGGTGTTCTTGAAGTTCATTCTAAATCTTGTTGTGTTGGGTTTTGGATGATTTCTTGAGATCAAAGTGAGTGTTTTAAGGGATGTATTGAGTAGATTATAGTGTACTTATGTTAAGTAATCAATTCTAAGTGATTGGGGAAGAAATCATTCGATTCTAGGTGAAATAGTGTGAGAAAACGAGAAAAGAAACTTGTTGAATTTTTTGGGTTGGGGCCTGGCGCGATGCGCCTGCCAGAGCGCCCCAAACCCACCTCTGAAGTTTTGGGGCTGGCTCCCCGCGCCACCCATAACGCCAGGGTCGCCTGCCCCATCCAGTTTGTCGTCGGTTGCCCCGTTTGAGTTCGTTTAAAGTGCACCTTCACTCCTTTTCGATTCTAACTAATCTAAGCTACTTCTAAACACCTAAAATCATTCCTAACA
>JAJOOR010050648.1:0-10217 GCA_036250505.1 Solanum acaule | reverse complement strand
ATTCTCACATCACCAAAAGATTTTTGGAATTATCTGAAGAAAGAATATGCTGGAGATGAAAGGATACAAGGAATGAAGGTATTAAATTTAATGAGGGAATTCGAATTGCAGAGAATGAAAGAGTTAGAAACAGTCAAGGAATACTCTGACAGATTGCTTGGTATTGTCAACAAGGTAAGATTACTAGGCACTGAATTTAAAGATACAAGAATTGTTGAAAAAGTTCTTGTTACAGTGCCCGAAAGATATGAAGCATGTATAACTACCTTGGAAAACACACAAGATCTGTCCAAAATTACCTTGGCAGAATTGTTAAATTCTTTGCACGCTCAGGAACAAAGGAGACTTATGAGGCAAGATGGCATGGTTGAAGGAGCATTAGTAGCCAGCCACAAAACTCAAAGCAAGGGTAAATTTTTGAAAAATTACCCACCTTGTCAGCACTGTGGAAAAAATGGGCTTCCTCTATATAAATGTTGGAAAAGACTAGATGCATAGTGCAAGAACTGCAAACAACTTGGTCATGAAGCTGTGATTTGCAAAAGCAAATTTCAAAAACATGAAACAATTGCCCAAGTCACTACTGAATAAGAAGAAGAAGACCACTTATTTGTGGCAACTTGTTTTTCAATCGAAAAATCTGATTTTTGGATAATTGATAGTGGTTGTACAAACCACATGACATATGAAAGAAATCTTTTTAAAGAGTTCATTCCTATAGAAAATAAGAAAGTCAGAATTGGGAATGGTGATTGTATTCCTGCAAAAGGAAAAGGGTCTGTTTCAATTAAAACAAATTCAGGTACAAAAATAATTTCAGATGTTCTTAATGTGCTTGATATTGATAAAAGTTTGTTTAGTGTTGGTCAGTTAATAGAAAAAGGATTTAAATTATTATTTGGAGACAAATATTGTCGAATCTTTGATTCTACTAAGCAAGAGATTTTACAAGTTGAAATGAGAGGTAAGAGCTTCTCATTTAACCCAACAGAAGATGCACACAAGCCTTGCAAGAAAAACGATGAATTAGCAGATTTGTTCACAAGGTCAATTTCAGATGAGACTACAATCTACAATTCCTGATCCAAGAAGGAGTGTTGAGAATTTGTCTCAGGATATTGCAGAAATAAAACAGTTAGCTATTTTTATGATTTTTAAATTATGTTATTAGAGTCCTATTTGACTTATATTTAGGAGTTGTTCTTTTTATTTTTTATTTCAATTAAGCTGATAAGTTAGTAGCTTATTTTTCTATTTTTAGTTAGGAATTATATCTATAAATGCAAGTCTCTGAATTATTAATAAAATAATTCCCTTTGATAATACTGCAGTATTTTTTCTGTTATTTTCTTTATTTCTTTATTAAAAAACCAACACTAACCCTTTTTCCGAAAGCTCTAACAACAAGCTGAAACAACCGTCAAAATCACCACCACAAATTAGATCCATCAGTTGTCTGCTTATCTTCACTGTTGGAGAAGGAAACAACGACCAAGAAGCCAGCTTTGAGCTCGCACAACAAAGCCATTAATGGCGATTAGGAGCCACAACTCTGACTATCGGAGCATGCCGCCAGCCCCCTTCCCATCTTCCCTTTTTACGGGTTTTCTTTATATTGTTTGTTAGTCGTTCCAGTCAGAATTGATGACCTCCATCACTGGAAAACAACAGCCAACAATCAGACTTAACAACCCCCATCTCATTGCCATATCCAGCAAAACTGTGAGCTTCAAGATCCGATGAACCGGAGTTCTGTTCCAAACCAACGTTGCTGCTTTTCTTCTCCTTTCCCCATTATCTCCAGCAACAAACTTCAAGCTCTCAGACATTGCTTTTGCTCGATGTCAACTCTGGTGAAGCGGGAAATCCCCGATCACCATTTAACTCCGGATCGGATCGGATTCGTAATTTTTCCTACATTCGGCTTTATTTTTTCGGTAAAATTCACATCCTCTGGCTTATTTGCTAAGCTTTAGAACTATTTACATCATTTTTGGGCATTAATTTACCATTTTACACTGACTTTTTTGAGATTAGGACTCCAACAATATTATTGTTGTACTTTGTTTGGTGTTTGTTTCTTAAACTATTTTTACTTCTTAAATCTCTATAGTTAGCTATATGATTTTTTTATTTTTGTTTTGATCGAATAATTTGTGGAAATTTACAATATTTAGATAATTGGTAATAGATTTTGATTGCTATTGTTTATTGTTGTTTTTAGATTTTTATCATGCTTTATATTTTGTTTTATTATTTATTTATATATTTTGATGAAAAGTTGATGTCGTAAACTTTAAATTGCTCTAATTCTATAGGCTTATGTTAGCTATTAATTGTCATTTCATAAAAAATATTATATTGTGGATGTCCACTATACCAAGAAGTTACTCTCACTTATTATCTCTATTATTTTCCTACATTGTGAATATAACCTCCACCCTTTTAAGATCATTATTCTTTTAACCTTTCACCTCGCTAACCTCCTCCATTATAATCATGTTTAATGTCATGCTTATGACTAACCTTTTGTATGCCTCTATGTTACACTATAAATAGAGGCATAAGGGTTCATATTGTACACACTTGAAGATTTGGTGAACACTTGAATACTTGGAAGAATAAGAGAAACTCTCATCTCTTGTCACTCTTTTTATTTTATTTTCATCTTCTATCTATACTTCTTGTCTTATTTTGCTTTAGTTTTGCAACACGTTATCAGCACAAATGTTCTACCATTGCAGGATTGAAGCAAAGTAAATAAAAGAAGGTAAACTAGTTGTGTTTATTTTTCTCTCGTGAACAAGGTAAATTATTATGGAATCTATTTTATATTTTACTTGTGAGCAAGGTGGATGCTTAATATTATTGTTATTGTGCATATTTTTTCACCTATGACTATATATACTTTCTTTTGTATGTGAAAATTATTTCATAATTTATTTATGATTATGCTCATTGTTTTAGTTATTACATAAGCTTTTAATTTATTTTGTTTTTGTGTGTGAAATATTTTGGGTTCACATGAAAATTGAAAAAGGGGTGGTGGTAGTGAGCAGTTTTATTTTAGTGTAATTGAAATTACTATTTTCTTCGTGTGAAATTGATTCTTTGATTTATAAGGGTAATTCACTAGCTTAATTATTGTGCACTAAACATAATATAATATAATACTATATGTAACTCTCTGTTTTGACAAGTTTAAGATATTAGTACATACTTTGTTGAAAATATTTTTATTGTGTTTCTTTTTTTCTATATTTATTTGTGCATATTAATTACAAAGTGACAATATTTTTTAAGGCTCAATGGTGAGTCCTATTATATTTAGCTTATTATGTCATTGGTTGAGGGTAAGACGAAGGCTTCAAGTCTTATCACACCAAGAAGGGTAATACATCAGGTGAGAGTCATGGTGCATCATGATAATAAATGTTGGGTTGGATCCCTACAAATAATGACCTAAAATGACTTCTTATGGCTAAGACGTTGTGTTCAAGTCCCAACATAATATAATGACAATATAATCATGACTGAATAAATTGATATGCTCTTGATAAAAGTCATGAAATTGTCCAATTGATTTGCTTCATTCTCTTATTGTAAATGTGGTAGCAGGACATAATGTGTCTGAAAATGACAAGTGCTTTAATGTATGAATATAAGTGTGGTAAATATTAATGGTCAATTGTGGTAATTAAAAGGAAGAACATCATGAGTTCTTAAGATGGTCCTTCAAATGTGAAGATAATTTTTGGCCATCAAAGTGGAATGAAAGGTTATTGGGCACATTGGGTTGCTGCAACCCAATTCGAAAGTTTTGTAAATCCTCCATCAAAATAAAGAAATACAAAGTGGTAGTACATTTAGTACCTTTAAAGTGATGTTGAGGTGGGTCAAACAAATTTGATAATGTCAAAGTATAACTAATAAAAAAACTTATGGAGCATGTACAAATGGTTATGATAATATCTTGAAGAAAATGTGACTTGTATTTGTATGGATAAGGACATGTTCATGTATGGTTAGATAAATGTCACATCTCACCTCTACGGAACATTTGAGAGATTGAAAAGAAATATTCTGACATAAATGGTCATATAGTTATATACTTTGAGTACTACAAAAATATTGTGGTATGTTAAAGCAATGAACTATTGAAGGACAAAAGAACGAAATAATTGTTTCCTATAAAGGTTGTGGCCATAACCAAAATAAATATTATTGTGTGGCAATAGAAATTTATCGTTGGTTGTCAAGAAATAAGTCTTGCATGTAATAATTTTAACCATGACAATAATAATAATTTTCTCCTTGAATGAGATGGTCACCATACCAAAGGTGTTATGAAATTTGTGGCAGTACACAAAATTAATTGAGAGTTTCTAAAGGACTAATTTGTTACTATCCAGAAAATTAGATAATTCATAATATTGGGGTTGTAGTAAGTCTCAAAAGAAACTTTTTAAGTTTCGGAGGATTTTTTTTAAAAAATTGAGACTGTAAATTATTCATTTTATGACAATCAAAGCGGGTTATGAATATTTACGTTAAAGGTTACCCGCCTTTATCTTGTTTCTTGAATAAACATATGTCCATGATGAAGGAATCACATGCAAAAGTAAACTAGAACTTTACAAGAATAAATATTAGTTGACATAACCTCTTGGCCGTTCCAATTCAAATGTGATGCAAAAGAAATTGAGAATTCACGTGGCGATATGTTTGAAGAAATAAAATTTTCTTCAAGAATTGTCTTGTGTTGCTTGTTCTCGTGATAAAATGATCACTACACAACCGAAGGTTGGGATTGTATCCCCTGAAATTATTTGGAACATATTAAAAGGTGAATATGGGTCTGTTCACCTGTCATATGGACCGCTTACTATCATGATTTAATCGATGCATCTATGGTATGATCACGTGTGCATTTGTATCAACTTACAAACTGATTTTAGCAAGGTTGTTTGCTCAAATTATTAAATTAAGAGCACAGTTCCAAACTATAAAATTATGTTAAAAATGTTAGCTTGTTTAGCAGAAATTATATACCTCCAATTATAGCTAGACCATTGATTATGAGAACAAAACTCTCAAATAAAATTTGGTATGAGATGAGTTTATTCCACATGTACGCATCAAGCCAAAAAGGTTCTTCCATCACAATTGGTTCAGCGTCAAGAACCAAATAATATCCCTCTAAGAATTTGATATGTGCACATATGATTTTATTGCTCCACCACACATAAAGATGGATCCCCAAATGAGGTTGGGGATAAATGTTAGATTTACTATCATTAGGGGGAGATATGTTTAGCAACTAAAAATTATGTGTGGGGTGAATTATCTATATCCTCGTTAAAAAAAACAAGTGAATCAACACATAGAAGATGTGTGATTTCCTTTGAGAAGAAAAGATGAGCTTCAATAAAATTGAAATGATCGATCTCCGAGTCAGAAACTATTTAATTATGTAGATTTAGGATATTTATTTGATCATCATAAAGCTCGATCGTAAATGGACTATTTGTTTATATATGGAGGCACAACAATATCTTGGCATTCAAAGAATCAAACATTTGTAACCATTTCTTCAAATCATGCAGAAATAATATTGATCTACGAAGTAAGCCGAGAGTGTGTTTGGTTGGAATCATGAACTATCATATTCAGAAAATATGTGATTTTACTTTGGAAAGGATATTCAGCCACCATATACGATAATAACATATAGCTCAATTGAAGGGCGGATACAATCAAAGGAGATCAGACAAAGCATACGTAACCAAAAATCTTTTTCACACCTGATCTTCAACAAAATGGTGAGATAGACGTTCAAAGAACCGTTCAAGTGATAATCTTGTAAACTCATTCACTAAGGATTGCAACATCAACATTTGAGAAGTTGTGATATAAGATTGGAATGCATCGTCTCCGAGATATCAAGTAAAGTTTTTATCGGGGGAGAAAAATACGCGTTGTAGTCTTTTCCTTAACCATGTTGTTATCCCAATTAGGTTTTCCTTGTAAGTTTTTAAATGAGGCAACATTCAAAGCGTATTAAAAGAAATGTGTACTCTTTTTCCTTCAGTAGGATTTTTTCCCACAAGTTTTTTTCTAGTAAGGTCTTAACGAGGCACATTATCTATGGACCAAAGGGGGAGTGTTATAAAATTTTATATCGTGGATGTCCACTACACCACGAATTTACTTTCACTAATTATCTCCATTACTTCCGTTCATTATGAAGATAATCTCCACCGTTTTATGATCATTATTCTTGTAACCTTTCATTTCCATAACCTCCTCCTTTATATTCATGTTTAATGTCATGTTTATGATTAACCTTTTGTATGCATCTATGTTACACTATAAATAGAGGTATAAGGGTTCATATTATACACACTTGAAGATTTGGTGAACACTTGAATACTTGGAAGAATAATAAAAACTCTCATCTCTTGTCTCTCTTTTTCTATTGTTTTCATCTTCTATAGTTCTTGTCTTATTTTTCTTTGTTTTGGTTAAATTTTAAATCTTTTTCATTAATTTTCATATTGATTTGTATACTGCACGTTGTCTCAAAGTTGGGAAATATTCGCAAGGTCACTCTTACGATTATTTTGATAACTAATAAACTCATCCGCGCTTCGCGCGGACATAAAAGTAAATAAAATTTGAAAATATTAAACATGATGACAATTTTTATTTACTATCGTTTTGTACATTTTTCTATACAAACATGAACAAATGTAATTCACTATCCATAAACTAATACCATAATTAAAAATATATTAATTAAAATAACAACAAATAAATATGTGTCAATATAGAAACACTATATCAAGTACTTGCGTAGTCATACAATATTGTATCTTGTTCATTTTTATCTTTTTTTTTTCTTCCTTCGTTGCAGTATTACTTTACAAAATATTGGATTCCATCTATCATCCCATTAATCAAATAAATCCCTTCATTTAATCACCTTTTTTTTTTAATAATTTTGATTTTTAAAATTTAATTTTGTTTCTATTTCATTGTCTCATTATTCTATCCTATAAATTCAGCATATCATATTAACTCTTGAATAATTATTTGCATCTATATATTATATGAAATAACTGTCAATATCTATAAATTAATTTATGGAGAAGTGATTTGACATATAGACAAATATTTTATAACATTTGAGATTCTTAATGTTAAATTTATTTTAAACACATAAATAACTTTAATTATAGTTAGCTACTTGTTAAAATATTAAGGTGGCCTTTCATTCTGACAATAAAATTATTTTTTCTATTTTTACAATAAAACATGGCTAAACGGCTATTAAATATAGTAATTGTTTTCCTCATACTTGATTTTTTTGTGAACAATTCTAAAATGACCACAATATCACTTAATTATCATGGCATCAAAAGCAAGCCAAAAGTTTTGAATCATTTGTTCCTATTCCAGAAGAAAAAATAGATGATATTAAATAGCAATCACTCAAAATTCATTATAACAAAAAAATAATTAAAAAAGCACAAAACTCATAACTATAATTATAAATAAGTCACCTATTCAAAATTTAATTTCAACTATTATATGCTTGTCTATATATGTTAATTTTAATATCCACGACATATCACAAGAAAAAAGTTCAAATAGATATTAATCAAATTCTATTTGATATTAATAAAAAATTTCATATCATCATAAAAGCATCCTCTCTCATCCAAAAATAAATAAATAAAAACTAGATAGAAGAATTACGTACCTATACAATCGTCTCATCCTCCCTCATTCAAAAATAAATTAATAAAAAATGGACAGAAGAATTACGTACCTATAGAAATATCGCCTCTCTGTTGCATTATACCTTTTCTTTTATTAATCAACATAACATATACACTATGTTATTAATCGGCAATAACATACACTATTGTTGAAAAGGAATGAAAAGTATATATATGCAAAAATATTACAAAAAGATCATTGCTCCCGTAATCAACGTAACATACACTATTAGTGAAAAGAAATGAAAAGTATATATCTTCAAAAATATTACTGAAAAGATAATTGCTCCCAAGATTTAATGTAAAAATTAAATGTAAGAGTAACTGTTTAATATATGGGGGTTATAGGAAAGAGAAATATTTAAGATTTAATGCAAAAAGTAATTGTAAGAGTAATTTTTTATTATGTTATCATTATATAAAAAAGAAGAAAAGAGATAAGGAAACTAATTAAATATAATAGAGTAAAATGAACCGTTTTAATTTTTATGAATTTAAGGTGTAAAATTAAGAGGTAAGAGATTTAATTAGAATGTGGCATTTTATATATGGCAACATTTGAGAAATAAGTTTTTAAAGGCACTAACATTTCTCTTTCATATTTAATATTTATTTAAAATATTTTTAATTAAAAATTGAAATAAAATTTGAAAATTTGAAAAAAATAGATAAATTCATTTCCTGATCAAAGAGGCATGCCACATCAGCATGCTTATGATTCTCCTATATATATATATACTAGTGAATATGTTCGCGCTTCGCGCGGTCATAAAAGGATTAGTTGAATTTACATTTAACTCTAATCCATTTAATCTAAAATGAAAGTAAATGTATTAACAATCATAAGAGTGAACAAAAGATTTAAAAGATCGTCGATCGAAACTAATAACAATAATTTGTAGATGGAACCGTGGAAACACCTTAAGATTTTTATTGCTCCTATGACAACCCTAGAAACGATCAAATTAATTAGAAATTATAGTAACATATATTTTAGAAGAATACATTCATTATAATCGAGCTATTTTAAAATACTTTCACTTTCTTTTTCTTTTTATGGGAAGCACCAATTTTAAATAGTTCTTTTGGTAAATCCTTCCTAATATAGTCATAGCCTTAAATGTACATTTAACGTCCAAAAAAACTATTTTCAATGATAAATTCATTTTAATTACATTATTAAATTATACCCCATTAAAGAATAGTAATAAGATATTAAAAATTTAGTATAACTCAAATTATATATTTTTAGCCCATATCAAAATATTATTACGTAGTTGATTTGTAGAAAGTAAAATAATAAATAAAAATAGTACTGAATGCATCTATGAAATCTTTGGACTATTTAACAAATATATTAAATTATTATCAAATAATAATAATAATTATAATATAACACTAAATAAAAATACTTCATCTCTTTCCATTTAAAATTATACCTTTTTCAAACATATGATGGAATTCTCAATTACTCAAAGCCTTTCATTTGCAACAATTTGAGAACCTTATAAACTTAAATACACAAAAAATAAAAAATAAAAATTATTACAAATAAAAAGGGAAAAAAAATCATAAATACAAAATTGTGAAAGGGGGTGTCAAAAAAAAAATATTAAAATTGACGGTAAAATATAAAGTTTCGATTATTACTACAAAATAAAGAAAGAAAATATTTTTAAAATCTTTAAATTTTACTATAGGTACTTGATGAAAT
The DNA here is from genome assembly GCA_036250505.1 of Solanum acaule. Taxonomy (NCBI): domain Eukaryota; kingdom Viridiplantae; phylum Streptophyta; class Magnoliopsida; order Solanales; family Solanaceae; genus Solanum; species Solanum acaule. The sequence continues at coordinate 719 of JAJOOR010050648.1, read as the reverse complement.
AAACTTCTTAGCATCTCAAAAAATGTAGACGATTCTTCATTAGCTTTCCAAAAGCAAAGTTGACCATTTTTATAAACCAAATAATATGAAAGTATGATAAAAAAGAGAATATTTAGAAAAATATCATACAATGATTATAAGATATTTTTAAAGTTTAATTTTGTATTTTTGAGAAAATTCACATTATCATTGTTTTCCTCCAGAAGAAAAAATAATGAGTAACAAAAATACAAAAGGAATGATATGTAGATAAACTTGATCAACATATAAATAAAAAGATAGTAAAGAAAAATGAAGAATGTCAAGTACTCATAAAAAGAAAAATGAATTCGATAAAAAGTGTTTTGTCCAAAAATAAAGAGGGTGAAGTAATTATTATAACATATACAGTTACTGGTTATATTAAGAAAGTGACTATTGAAATTTTGAGAATTTCATATAAGCTTTAAATCAGAAACACATAAAATATATATATATTTGCTTACCATGAGAATTATTTGTGAGAGTGACAAAAGTATTGAAGGATAAATCTGCAACCGAGAAAATAATATTAGAAGAAATTATAGCATTAATATTCACTCAAGTCTTTTTGAAAAATGTAATGAAAAATGGATGATAATGCAAAATGTATATCCAAAATTTCATATAAACTTTAAATCAGAAACACCTAAATATATATATATATATATATATATATATATATATATATATTTGATTAC
>JAJOOR010050646.1:0-11433 GCA_036250505.1 Solanum acaule | reverse complement strand
TATTTTAGAAGTGGAACTATTTGATGTTTAGGGAATTAATTTCATGGGCCCCTTTGTGAGCTCATTTGGAAATAAGTATGTCTTGGTGGAGTATCCAAAAGGCACGAGTTACCCCTTACTCCTATTTTAGAAGTGGAACTATTTGATGTTTAGGGAATTAATTTCATGGGCCCCTTTGTGAGCTCATTTGGAAATAAGTATGTCTTGGTGGAGTATCCAAAAGGCACGAGTTACCCCTTACTCCTATTTTAGAAGTGGAACTATTTGATGTTTAGGGAATTAATTTCATGGGCCCCTTTGTGAGCTCATTTGGAAATAAGTATGTCTTGGTGGAGTATCCAAAAGGCACGAGTTACCCCTTACTCCTATTTTAGAAGTGGAACTATTTGATGTTTAGGGAATTAATTTCATGGGCCCCTTTGTGAGCTCATTTGGAAATAAGTATGTCTTGGTGGAGTATCCAAAAGGCACGAGTTACCCCTTACTCCTATTTTAGAAGTGGAACTATTTGATGTTTAGGGAATTAATTTCATGGGCCCCTTTGTGAGCTCATTTGGAAATAAGTATGTCTTGGTGGAGTATCCAACGCACTATGGGCATATCGAACCGCTTACAAAACACCTATTAGGATATCTCCATATCAACTAGTTTTTGGTAAATCTTGCCATCTACTCATTGAGTTGGAACACAAAGTGTTGTGGGCATTGAAAGCTTTAAATCTGGACTGGACAGAGACCTCAAGGGGGAGAGTGGAACAGTTAAACAAACTGGATGGATTCCGATTCATTGATTATGAAAGTGCAGCCCTTTATAAGGAAAAAATGAAGAAATGGCATGATGCTAAAATTCTTAGGAGGGAGTTTCAAGTGGAAGACTGGGTGTTACTATATAATTCCTGACTTAGACTCTTCCCAGGAAAGCTCAAGTCCAAATGGTTAGGACCATTTAGAATGACAAGAGTATTTACCAATGGTGCCATAGAAGTTGAGGGTCAAGAGGGACCTGCATTTAAGGTGAATGGGCAACGCTTAAAATTATACTTTGGAGAATGCCAAGAGATTTCTTTAATTGAGGTGGTGTACCTTGAAGATGCTTGAAAGCATCTCCACGTCATGCCACGACGTTAAATAAGGCGTTTCTTGGGAGGCAACCCAAGTGTTAGTGTTTTGAATAATGTGTATTGATTTTGCAGGAGTAGGGATCATGAGCAAGACAAAAGTCTTCATGGTGAGTCGCCGAACTATATCTGTGAGTACGACTTGGTTGGATTTATGAACATAGAGATTGAGATTCTGGAACATTCGATGGGATACCTTCACCAGTCGACGAGTCGCCGATGTGTTTGGGCGATCCAATTTTCCTCGCCCTTTCTAAGCAAAGCGTACAATGCTTCTCAATAATGAACCGGTGATGCTTTAAAATCATTATGAGAATCACCGAGTTTTTTGGCGATCTACTACATCCCCGCCGATTTACCTTCTCTAGAAGTGCAAGCTATTGGAACTAAGGGCCACCTGAAGAACAATAGGCGCATCGCTAGAGAACTCAGCGATCAGTTCAATCTATTGCCAACAGGGGTTTTAGTGAAGTTTCCTCGTGACCCTGCTCTATTTGTTTACACACTAGATTGTTTTCATTTCTGGTCACTTTTTATTTACTGTTCATATTTAGTTTACTTGCGATAAATACCCGCTCTCTACCCACATTAGGGACAATATTGACTGTTTTTGGTAGGGGTGTGGAGAGTGCTAACGTCTCAGTGTCCTCAGCGTTGACAACACCCCTTGTTTGCGTGGAATATAATTGTTCTTGTGCAAATTTGAGTATCGGTTTGTTCAATACTGATTACTTAAACAGTGCTCCGCTCAAATATTAAAATGAATGCGCGGCTATAACAACCAATTGTAGTTGCATAGACAATATGTGAACCCTTTGAATCTCGTTGTGAGTAGTCAATTATCAAATTGAGTCTCTTGTGATGAACGCTGCACACTAGCAAAAGTGTAAAGTCTTGTTTGACTTTGGTGTCGATGCCTTGTGTGATGAGCTTACTGTGAACCATGCATGATAACACCTAGAATTTTCCCCGTTGGTTCGGTTGACTAAGTAAGGCTATCTCTTGATATGATCTTAGGCAACTTTGAAGAGTGTAAGCCAATACCTCCTTTGTGGCTTACCTTGTGAGTGTGTGTGAACCTCTTTTGAACACCCCTTGAGCCTTACCCTTCTTTGGAAGAAACTTGATGAAAAGATGACCTCTCTTAATCCACTACCTACAATCATCTTGATTTGTGGTTGATTGAATATCCAACTTAGGCCAAAAGCCTAAGTTTGGGGTGTGGTAAAATGAAAAGGGAAAGTCAAGAAGTGCAAGAAAAGTTTCCTTTAACCCATGGTGTTGAGAAATATGGAACCCCTCCATACAAAAAAAAAAGGGAAAGAAAAGAAAAAGTTGTGAAATAAAGTTGTGAAAAATGCAAGAAGAAATGGGGTTACGAACATTCCATAGAAGGTGAATAATAGGATGACTTATGAGCACTAAAGAAAATGATGAATTAAGAGGAAAGGGAGTGTTGAAAGCACCATGTTTCATGTGCATAAAAGTCACTGAGCCTAAATGACCATACCTTTGCACTAAACCCTGTTGCAAGCCTTGAAAATACCTTTTTGATCTTGTGTGAGCTGAAGCAAATGTCGATTGGAAAATACGGGCAAACCTTCGAAAGCAAGGATGCTCACCAACAACTCTGGAAATTTGACATGAATCGCATGTTTATGATCCTGATCTCCTGTATGTGCATCATGAAACGATGCAGGCCAAATGGTATTTGTATATTGAATATGAGCATGTAAGGGGAATACTGAACATAACATAACATAACAACTTGAACTTGGAAAGAAGGACACATACTCACCTCGATTGTACTCAACTCAACTCATGGATACTGAACTAAAGGCAGTATAAAATAACAATAATGATGCAGTTTGTTTAAAGCAATTAAAATGGTAGATAAGAACTCTATGTATTAAAAAATATAATAATCACTCTGTTTGTATGTAAAAATACAAAATAACTCTATTTGAGAGATTCTCTTACCAATAACCATCACTATGAGCTATGTGATAATACAACATCTCGCCCATACTACCAGAACTGTCATATACCTTACCGGAGTATAAGACATCCTCAACTAAGTGGATGCACAAAGCTATGCTTAAAAATCAATAACGAATCATCTAAAAAGTATGCCCCTTTCTACCCACGTTGGATACATGGTTTATGAGGACTTTGAGTTGTATGACCTCGTCCCCATATCGGTGCTCAATACTACTCCCAAAAATATAACTCAGCTCATATGTTTAAAAGCATTTCTGGATCCTCAAACTTTGAGATTATTACTCAAAAGATTTCTCTTAAATGAGATAGTACTCAAAATTCCTTATGAACTCATTGAGAAATCGATGTTTCCCATTATTTAAAATGTTAAAAAAACATTTAATCTTTGAGTACTTAGTTCCGATTGATTCATTTTGAAAAATGAAACTCAACTATACTCATCTTCATACTCAAGTACTCAATTCTTAAAATAACTTTTAAAATGTTGTAAAAGACTTCTCAAAATGACTTAGAAGAACTCTCAAAACTTTACTCTTAACACTATCTTCGATTTGAATTATGAATTCAAGGGTTATGATTCACGTTTTCAATGATCTCTCGATGTTTAGAGGTAATTTAGAGTAGTTAGAATAAATAGGGAGTAAGTGTACACTTTAAAAGGACTTAGACGGAGCAAACGACGAAAAAAGAGTGGGGGCAGGTGACCCTAGCGCGCTGTTGGTGCGGGACGCCAGCCCCTAAACTTCAAAGATTCATTCTAGGCGCACTGCTGGTGTGCCAACCCAGACCCTCTGGCGCATCTGGGGCGTGGCGCCGTAGCCTCTCCCTAGAACTTCTCGATGAATTTTCTCTCTCGTTTTCTGTCCGTAAATCACCTAGAATCGATTGCTTTTATCAAATTTTCCGTAGATTCAATTACCCAATACAAGTACAAGAGAATCTACTCAAAAACAACCCTCGACTCATTACATTTATCTCAAGAACCCATCAAACCCACCCTAAGTGAAGAACGAAAGCAACACTTCAAGAACACTCATCAAGAACATAAATATTTCAATCTTTATAGATGAATTCAAATTTTTAAATCATGATTGGTGTGTGGGTGAACGAACCCAGCACTATGAAAACTTACGTACCTCGATTTGGCGAAACAAAGCCTCAATTTGCAAGAAACCTCGATCGTTCTTCCGTTTCTTCTCTTTTCTCTTCTTGAACTCTCTTCTAAAACCCTAAGCGTAAATAAGGATTGTGAAACTGACCCAAATCAGTTTTGACCCCTAAAATATTACTAAAATCGTTTTAAGTTGAAGGGTAAGGAAAAGACCAAAATAACCCTCATAAATTCGATTAACTTACCTTAACTGGACAGACTGACTTCAAACGGGCATATCTCCCTCAACCGAACTGAAAACTTAGAAAACTTGGTGGCGTTAGAAAGAGGATTCTAATACCTTTCATTTGATATCTTATGGGCTAGCTAACTCATCTTGTACTGAAAGTTATGGTCATTTGAAGTTGACCCAAAACTCATAATTGAAGCATAACTTGCAAAATCTCAATTTACCTATTTCCAATTTTGTGGTTTCTAAATTTAGCTCTTTCGAAGGTAGGAAGCTACACCTTTTTGATCCCCCAGAGAACCCTTTGGTTTGGCTTACTATGACTCATATGGCTATACACGATACGTGAAAGCTTAAATAGATGAGCATTAACAGAAGTCTTAAACACTACCTTGAAATACTTAACATAAGTCATATGATAAGCAAACATCTGAAAAAATAATGGAAACATGTAATTCTATCTGTCTATGAGGCCTCTGACAGTTCAAGATAGATGTTGGGACAATACCCACGACACCTTAAATAATATTGAAATGGAAATGAACATGGAGTCTCCCAAGAGCTAGGAGGCCTCACCAAATATTGTCTACAAGTGTAAGGTGATCTTAAGAAAATGCCTATTGATGATCATGAACACATGTATCTGCATCAGAAAATATGATGGTCGAAAGAAGTCAGTACATTAAATGTACGAGCATGTAATATAGCTTAGTAAAATAGAAACTTAGCTGAAAGAGTAGAACAACTCAACCAAATCAATATATGAACATGAAGTATAACCATTTGAAATTTACAATAAAATATGCAATAAAAGCAATATGAAAATAATAGGATACTTTACTTGTAGGGAGTTTCTCTAACCGATAACCATTATTATGAGCCTAGTAGTGATACAATATTTTGCTCACATTGCAAGGGTCATCCTATACCTAGATGGGATATAGGATGATATTGTGACTATGGATCCATTTTATAGGCCCTTCTCAGAGGCAGTGAGGTGTCACATGAAGAATTAATGTAATCCTATCCTACGATGGCTACTTACTTTTATGGTACTTTCGAGTTATAAAAGACTCCAACCCAATTCAATGCTCGATACTACTCTCAAAATAATCAATATAACTTTATGCACAATTCTCCCACTACAAAGAAGGGACTTTTTATTTTATTGAAGTACTTTTCAAAGCATTATACGTACTTGCATTCTGAAAACTTTCAAGCCCATGATCGATATATATATATATATATATATATATGGCAACATACTTTTCAGGATGTGACAATGTTAAATAAACTCATTTCCCACAACCTGAATTTTGGGTAGTTACAATGTTAAATAAACTCATTTCATACCAAATTTTATTTGAGGGTTTTGTTCTCATAATCAATGGTCTAGCTATAATTGGAGGCAACAATTTCTGCTAAATCAACCAACATTATCAACATAAGTAATGAATTTAGCCGTACTTCGTGGGTTAATAGGTTTTTTAAATAATATTTTCATAACATGCAAAAGGTAAAAATTTAGTCTCTAATCTATACATTAAAATTTAAGTCATAATCTAATATATAGTTGACACTTACTTACCTCTAATTTTTCATCACTTTTAAAGTGTTCTTTTAACGTGCATACAAGTAAAAAAAATCGACAAATGGTTTTTCATTTGTACATTTAAAAAAGATTTTTATTTTTATTCTTTTCATTGATAATTTTGTCTTTAATACATATATATATATATATATATATTAATTATGAAAATATAGCTTTTAAACTTTCCTCTTAAATTTTCTTTAACTTTAATTGAAATGAAGATTAAGACACATGATTAGAACATGTAGGATCTCTCAAAGATTAATAGAACCTTTAGAAATTAATACAAAGAAGAGAACATAGTCACGATTCAAGGAAAAACGTCTGGAAATGAAGCACGGAAAGAAAAGGACCAGGCGTACAAAGTGTCGTTGGGCGCCAGGCCCTAAACTATTGCCAGAAGTTTGAGGTGCACTGCTGGTGCTGTGTGCTAGACTCCAAACAACAGACCAGTAGTTCTAATGCTATGGTTGCACGCCGCCCCACCACCGTACCGAGAAATGCAATGAATTTTTCTTCTCAATTTTGGATCCTTACTTATCTAGAATCGAGTCATTTTTTCTAAACTCTTATTGATTCACAAACCCAATATGAATTCATTGAAATCTCACAAAATCTCTATTAACAACCACAATTCATTCTCAATATCCTCAACCCAAGAAACTCGAAACATCTATTGTTAGAGAATGAAATAACAATCAAGAACTACATCAAGATTCTCTTAACACAATGATTTTATGGATGAATTAGATGTATGGTGTGAGGACGAACAAGTCCTTTACTGTGGGAAGCCTTACATAACTGGAAAGAATGATGTTCTTGGCAAAATCCACAAGTCTTGAAGAACGCTTGAACTAAGCCCTTTTCCACTTGAAACCTCGCTCTAAATCAATAAATGTTTAGGAACGTGAAAAAGTGGTCTAAGTCATATTAGATCCTTATTTGGAGTGAAAAAATGTTTTAGGTATAGTCGGAAAAGGAAAAGACCAAAATACATTTTTCTAAAAATGGATGAAATGCCTTAAATATAGAAGCTTCACTCAAACCGGCATAACGTTTTACTCCAAGATCAATATTTGGAAAACTTGATGGCATTGGGAAAAGTACTCAATGACCTTCGATTTGATAGGTCATGGTCCACCTAATTCTTTATTTTCTAAAAGATATGGTCCTTTTAAGTTGGCCCAAAACTAAAAACTAATTGGTGACTTGCACGAATTTCTATTTAGCTCTTTCAAAGTGTAAGGTGTTACAGTATCTCCCCTTTGCGAACATTCATCCTCGAATGAGATCACACTAAGTAGAACAGGGGTGAGAAGCATCTAACGACCAAACTAAAGCACACAACAGGCAGTTAACATAACCTCAACATATCAACATAAAGAGTACTTTACAAGAGTTAGTACGTTAGTCTTGAATTTTTTTGGAAGGGAAGATACGAGGGTATTTCTTCTTCATATCATACTCAACCTCTTAAGTAGATTCCTGAACAAATTAATTCCTCCATAAAACCATGACTGATGTAATTTACTTGGTTCTTAACGTCAAACCTAACGATCAAGAATCTGGATGGTCTCTTCATAATATAGGTTGTCCTTGAAACAATTTTTTTTCAGTAGGTACAATAAGTGAAGGATCTCCCAAAAACTTCTTCAACATTGATATGTGGAACACTGGATGAATTGCTGATAATTCAAAAGGTAGGTCCAACTCATAAGCTACGTTACCAACCCTCTTGGATATCCAGTAAGGACGAATGTATCGGGGACTGAGTTTCCCCTTCTTACCAAATCTCATAACACCCTTCATATGTGAAACGTTCAATTAGACCCAATCATTAACCTCAAATTATAAGTCTCTCATCCTAACATCTGTATAAGCTTTCTGAGGACTTTGCACTATTTTCAGCCTTTCTTGAATGCTCTTCACTTTCTTCATGGCTTAATGAACCAAGTCTGGCCCTATCAACTCTGTTTCACCCACCTAAAACCAACCAATAAGAGATTTACATATTTGCCCATAAAGAGCGGCATATAAAGCCATCTGATACTGGAGTGATAACTATTATTGTATGCAAACACTATGAGAGGAAAGTGGTCATCCCAATTACCTTTGAAATCCATGACACATGCCCTCAACAAAACCTATACGGTCTAGCTATGTGTTTTACTTGGCCATCAGTACTAAGGTTCACCTTAGAACCCAAACCTTCGTGGAAAGACTACCAAATTGAGTTGTGAATTGTGCACCCCTATCTGAGATGATAGACACAAGAACTCCATTAAGTCATCCGATCACTTGAATATACAATCTGGCATAACCCTTGGCTAAATTTCTAGTCTTAACATACAAGAAATGGGCTGATTTGGTAATCCGTTCTACAATCACCTAAATTGAATCACGATGCCTGCAAGATTGCGGTAAGCCAGTAATGAAGTGCATATTAATCATATCCTACTTTCATTATGGAAGAGCTATATTCTAAGCCACACCACCGGGCCTTTGGTGTTCTATCTTGACTGTTGGCAATTTGGGCACTTAGCAATGAACTCTGCAATGCACCTCTTCATAGTACTCCACCAATTCTCTCAAGTAATGGTAAATATTTGTTGATCTAGGATAGATCGAGTATCTAGAACTATAAGATTCTCCCATGATCCCCTATTGGAGTTCGTCCACCTTTGGTACACCCAATCTACCTTGATATCTCAATACACCAACTCCCCCTTGTTCAAAAGCCATAACCTTTTGCTTATGAAATTTTTCCTTTAGTTCAAGTAAAAGAGGGTCATTATCTTGTTTCCCCTTCACTTTGGACACTACTAATGATTCAACCCCATTAATCATCACAACTTCACCTTCACTATAATCCAACAGACGGCCTCCCAAATGGGCAAGTCTGTGAACTTCCTTGGCTATCTCTTTCTTTCCTTCCTCAACATGAGCATTACTTCCCATGGATAGCCTTCTCAAAGCATCAACATGACATTATCCTTACTAGGGTGATACATGACTCTCATGTCGTAGTCCTTGCTCTAACCACCTCTTTTTCCTGAGATTAAGTGCTTTCTCACTAAAATCATATTGACGACTCTTGTGGTCGGTGAACACATACACATGAACACCATATATTTTGAGGGTAAACACTATTGCTGCCAACTAAAGATCACGAGTCATATAATTCTTCTCATGATACTTAAGTTGTTTGGAGGACTAGGCTATAACCTTACAATTCTGTATCAATACACAACTAAGTCCAACTTTGGACTCATCACAATAAACAACAAAGACCTTTGTACCCTGTGGTGAGGTCAACACTAGAGCAGTAGTCAACATATTTTTCAATTTCTGGAAGCTTTTCTCACAAGCTTCAGAACATTGAAACTTAGCTATTTTTTGTTTCAACTTAGTCAATGGGGATAAAATGGATGAAAAACCTCAGCAAACCTTCTGTAGTAACTAGCCAACCCCAAGAAACTCCTTATATATCAGTTGGAAATATGGGTTTGGGCTAATTCTGCACTACTTCAATTGTTTGAGTGTCAACTTGAATCCCTTCGCCTGATACAATGTGGCCTAAGAATGCCACATATTCAAGCCAAAACTCATACTAAGAAATTTTGGCATATAACTCTCAATCCTTGAGGGTTTGGAGGATTATTCTGAGATGACTAGCATGATCCTCTTCATTCCCTGAATAAATCAGTATGCCACCAATAAATACGATTAAAAACATGTCAAGATATGGCTTAACCACTCTATGCATAAGATACATAAACGCTGCAGGGCATTAGTCAAGCAAAAAGACATCACAAGGAACTTATAGTGACCATAAGGGGTCCTTAATGTTGTTTCGGGGTGTCACTTTCTCTTACTCTCAACTGATGATAGCTCGATATGAGTCTATCTTAGAGATGCAAGTAGAACCCTGATGTTGGTAGAAAAGATCATTAATTCTCGGAAGGGGATACTTATTATTTATGGTGACCTTGTTTAACTATTGGTAATCGATATATATTCTAAGCGAACCATATTTCTTCCTCAAGAATAAAACTAGGGCACCCCAAGGTGAAACACTAGGTCGGATGAAACCCTTCTCAAGAAGACTCTCAACTGCTCTTTTAACTCAGTTGGATCAATTATATATGGCAAAATAGAGATAGGTTAAACATATGAAAAAATATCTACTCTGAAGTCTATTTCTCTCTCAGGAGGGACTCCAGGAATATTATCTGGAAAAGCCTATAGAAATTGACTCACAACTGGAACTGATTGAATAAGAGGTATCTCAACACTAGAGTCATTAACTCGAACTAAGTGATAAAACCCCTTGGAAACTAACTTTCTGGCCGGAAGGTATAAAATGAAATGACCCTTATGCACAACTTAACTACTCCTTCACTTTAATTCAGGCTCATTATGAAACAGAAACTGGACTACTCGATTCTACAATCAATTGAGGCATAATATGCATGAAGCCAGTCCATACCTAAAATGACATCATAGTCCACTATGTCTAGCTCGATAAGTCAGCCAAGGTTCTAGTGATTGACAGAGATGGAACAATTACGATAAACTCTTTCTCCTAGAATAGACTCACCAATAGGTGTGGAAACACTGTAAGGCTCAAGAATTTGTTCGGGGGGAATTTGAAACCTCATGGCTACATAAGGAGTCACATATGACAGATTCACACCTGGATCAAGTAATGCATAAACATAAAAACAAAGACTTCCAACATACTAGTGACAACATCGGGTGAGTTCTCATGTTCTTAGTGACTGGTCATGCATAAAGATTGTTTGCTTCTCCTTCTATCCTTGAAGTAGCTCCTTTCGGAGAGCTCTATCTATTAGATCCACTAAAAAAGATTGGGCTTTATTGACCATGTTACCCAGCCTGCTCTTACGGCATTCCCTAGAAAAATGACATATCTTCAAACACTTGTAGAAACCATCCGTACCAACACAACATTATCCAACATGAAGCTTACCACACTTACCACAGAGTGGGTGGTGAGTGAACCCTTGAGCCATACAACCCTGCGACTAAAAACCTTGAGCCCAAAAATTCTAGGAGTTCTAGTGTTGGGAATCATTTCTGGCACTTTGTGCAAGTGCATTGGTTAATAATGAGGCAGGTCTAGATGACCTCTACTGAAAAGATGATCGAGTTACATTCCTAGTTTTCTTCTGGCTGAACTCATGACTTGATGTCTTAGCGCTCTTTCCTACTCCTATGTTTTGAGACTTTAGCTTGCAATTGTATTTTGACTATGAGGGGAGACGGTAGTATGTCATGGCCCCCGTCCTATCTATGTATGTAGAGGTGTGCGTTGGACAAGTATTTTGTAAATGAGCTTGACTCTTATTCTATGATGTCAT
>JAJOOR010050642.1:0-14519 GCA_036250505.1 Solanum acaule | reverse complement strand
CCTATTTTCTAGGAGGGTCCTACAAAATTAAATATTATTTTCGAGGCGGGTCCTATTAATCCCATTTTCCAAGAGAGTCTTGCTACACTATATACCATTTTCAAAGAGGGTCATGCAAATCCAATTTTTCAAGAAGGTACTGCTAAACTAAATCCTGTTTTCCAATAGGTCCCTGCTAAATCCAATTTTACAAGAGACCCCTGCTACATCACATTTCCAAGAGGGTTCTACTAAGCGAAATCTCATATTTTAGGAGGTTCTGCTAAATCTCCTTTCCCAAAAGAGTTCTGCTAATTCAATTTTTCAAGTGGGTCATGCTAAACTAAATCTCATTTTCTAGGATGGTTCTACTATTTTTAATATTCAATGAGTGTCTTGTTAAAGAAAATTCCATTTTTCAGGAGGTCTCTCTAAATCTCATTTTCCACGAGGTCTGCTAAACTAAATATCATTTTCCACGAGGTCTGCTAAACTAAATATCATTTTCCATGAGGTCCTACTTATCCTAATTTCTAGAATGGTCCTGGTAAATTAAATCACATTTTTCAAAATGGTCCTGGTAAATTAAATCACATTTTTCAAAATGGTCATGCTAAATTACATCCTATTTTCCAAGAGGGTCTTGCTAATTCTCGTTTTTCAAGAGGATTCAGCTAAATTAAATCTCATTTTCTAAAAGGGTCTGCTAAATTAAGTCTCTTTTTTTCTAGATGGATAGTGGTCCAAGTTTTTCCTACTCGGTACTACTAAATAAAGTCTAATTTTTCCAAGAATTCTTTGTAAATTATATATCATGTTTCAAAAGAAACATGCTTAATTTCATTTTTCAAGAGGGTCCTGCTAAACCCATTTTCCAAGAGGCTCTTTCTTCAAAAAACTTTGAGAGGAAGAATGGAATACTCTCCTCACCCATGGAATATGCTTCTAATTAATATTGAGATGAATATTTCCATGTGGCAACATGCCACTGAGTTTAATTTTCTTTTTGGATTCTCATTTCTTGAAAATAACAACCAATAAAAATACTACTAAGATATTAAATATAAGAAAAATTAAAGAACATATTTTTTGTAATTTTTCTATTACCTTAAAAATAAAAACAAAAGTATTATCTAAAAGCGACTATGTTTTGTGGTTTTCAATTTCTCAAGTAAAATCTACTTAAAAAAATAAAATTAATTTTGAAATAAATTAGCAAAGTGGGACTAGTTGGACATTACTTTAAAATGGGATATAATTTAGTGTGACCCTCTTAATAAATAGGATTTAGTTTAACATAACTTCATGAAAATGGAATTAACTTTCAACAATTAAAAGCCATGTGCATACGTTGCTACAAAGCTCGAGTGTTGTTCAAAGTCTCAATACATAATCTAAGCACCATCTTTTATTCATATTAACAATTTTTTTCATACTTAAATTGGGGAAAAATTGTTGTTGTTTTGTAGTTTGCTTTGATCTCAGGAACCCTTCTAGGAAATAATAAGGGCAATCCAGATTTCATGCTTAAGATCTCACCCGAAGAACAAAGTCAACATTCAATTGCTATTAGCATGAGCCCGCTTGGAGAAGATGACCAAACAATATGAATGCTTGGGACTTTTGGTCTAGCCATATATGTCAAAATGAGCAAACAAGATGAATACGGTTGCAAAGAGTTAGCAAACTATCAAGTTTCAAAAAGCTAAAGAAAAGCTTACGAACCAATTAGGTGAGTCACCGAAGTCATTCAACAAGCTATAAAGTTCTTGCTGAATGTAACAGGACAACACAAAAATAAATTAGCACAAATCGGTGAGACAAAAGACAATTCAGCGAGTCGCCAAACCTAATCGGCGGTACAAATTGGTCTTGCCGAATGTTACCAAAAATTTGGCAAAAATTAGGCTTCAAAATGGCGATGCTAAGGCTGTTTAGAGAGTCGCCGAGTAAACTTAGCGAGAACAAGCGTATTACCAAAGTTACAGAACATAATAGAAACATTTCCGGGAGGAAAGGAGATAAGAGGAGTCTGTCAGTGAACTACCGAGTCATTTGGCGAGCTCAGTTCATCTTCTCCAAGCATCAACATCGAAGAGCTCTGACCATCAGTCGCCAGAGAAATCAAAATCACCTTCCCAATTTCACATATCCTCCATTTTAACTGCTACCAGATTTTCTCCAAGGTAATTCTCTAACCTTCTACTCATCTTGAGCTAAATCTGTAGATCCGGAGAACTTCAAGTTTTTCGTCTTCTAACTTTATCTTATGTACGCAAACTTGACTCCGAAGATTGAATCTATGGAGATCACATCCCAATCTTATAAGATAACCTCTTTGTTTCCATTTTTTATTTTAGTGCTGCTGTAAAATGCTTCAGTAAGACTTGATAAGCATTATATATGAATTAGAATTCGTTTTCTCTAGTTTAATCTTTAAAGGATTGAATCCCATAAAGAGATTAATACCACCATCTAAATCTTAGACCTTTGAATTAGACAACTAACTCAATTTTGCTTATATGATTTATGGGACTGCAAAACCTTTTGGAGAAATTGGATTTGTGGAGGAAGCAAATAGGAGCTAACAACAATCGAATGCACCACTAACAATTGTTGAGTCCTAATTGTGAGCAACTCTTGACACCTCTATGCTCTCACAAGGTGCGTGATACTGTTAACCAACCGAAATAGCTTCAAACATTAAAAGTTTGTTATAGTTATGCTTTGATTGTGAACTCCTGCGTGCTTCCTTTCGAATACTTGTATATCTTACTATTATTTGGTAATTGACATGTGAGAATCTAATTAGCACTCAGAGAGTCTGTCTGCTTGATCCTTATGTATGGAGTGTTACGTTTGTCAAGATTTATTATCTTTTTGCCTGTTGTTGGGACTTCCTAAAATGAATTGAATTCATAAGTAACTGCAAAAACAAAAACAAGGTTATCGGAAAAATCTACAGGAGTATTTCCCTGAATGAATGAGTGTTATACTCTTACTGATACAGTATTACCGATTCTATTAATTGAGTTGATTTCCATTTTCACACTCCAGGTTGAATCCCGGTCTCCATTAGGAATCTTAACTATCGACAAAAAAATAGTCTCTATAATACTCTGATGAAAATGTTTATCTAAACAGTATTGCAAACAATCTCTAATAGTAATTGCCTCAGCCACTAACTAAGAAGAATCAACCAACTTCACACCGTTAGCCCCTACTAGATTACCATTATGATCTCTCATAGAGAAAGCAGCTGAACTAGGACCAGGATTACCCTTGGAAGCACCATCAGTGCTATATTTTAATCATCTAGAAGGATGAGGATACCATTCAACAATTTTGGAACAAAAACTTGGCATGTAGCTATTAAGTTGAGAAACTATCTGAGGCCAAGTTTGTAAACTATTCATAACCCAATCAAACCTCAATTTGCAAATTTATAAATGTGATAATTAATTTCCGAGATGATCTTTCCTCTAGAATAAGAGCCTACATGTAATACCGTGTTACTCCTCTTCCAAAGAACTCATAGTATGAAAATTGGAAGGGCCTGATACACCTATTTTAGTATGTATTTAACATGAGTATCCAACCATTTTTTGAAAGTCTGTCTCACATGTATTAGAGGTCCTACGATCCTTACTGCCCGATCGTAGTACTTCCACACACTAGAGGCCAATTCACTTTGTAAGAAAAGGTGTTCAATAGTTTCTCTAAGAGGATCTGAGCATCAAATACAGAGTTGAGAAATATTAGGATTCCACGTAGCAATGATTGTTGCAAAGGGAACGTTAGCAGTCCAAACTCCAACCAAAGAAACCAATCTGGAAAGGTGAACCTTTCCTTCAAATATGTTTAAAAGAGTCTTCAGGTGTAGCCATGTTTCCTAAAATTTCCCAGGCACTCTTAATTGATATGATGTTACGTACTTTTGTGCTTTCTAATCGTCTTAATAAAGTTTGAATGCTTTCTGTTATTTATTAATTTGATTTCGAATGTTAGTACGAGAATTTTTGGTCTAAATATGTATAAGTTTAATTAATTACCAATTAATGTGAAAAGATGGAAAAATAATTCTCCCCGACTTAGTGAAGTAATTGCTTCAAGTTTTAAGATCTAGGAAATGTGTGCAAAATAAATCATCTTAACTAAGGTCGCAACTTACACGTCTTTATCCAATCCATTTTAAAAAATATATATCCTATTATAAAGAATGAGAACAACATAAAAAGAAACTTTTTAAAAAAACTAAAGAAGCTGCTGCATGTATATTGATAAAAATAAAATATTGGACCAAGGTCCAAAAATATATCAAATGGAATAGGCCCAAAAACTAAGCCAACTAGATTAGGAACAAAATGAAATCAGATTAGAATAGGTTTCAACAGGTGTCTTTGCATTTTCTTGCTTCCTATGGTCTCGCCGGAGCTCAGACTTACATCTCTAGAGACTTTGTTGACCCTTAACTTGATGCACTCAGTTTCCATAATTTTATTTGAAACTCTTTCTGGCTATGTATCTCTAATATACTCCTCTTCGATCACATTTTCTTCTCTTTTTCTTATGATGGATGGGTTGAACCCTTACAAGATTAATACCACCATCTTATTAATAGAAAACATAACAAACATAAACTACATGACTAAATTTCTCCATTTATTGATATAACCGAAACAAATGTGACCAGTTATAAATTTGGATTAGCATAATCCTATATTTACAATCAGCGTCTATTTTCCTTCTCTTATAAGATATAAAAACCTAAAGAAGGAAATGTCATTTACAAAACTTCATTTATTAATTCCATTTTCTTCTCCGAAGCAATCAACAAATTATCTCCGCTCTTTTCTTATTTGTTGAAACTTAGTCTGATAGTTTTGTTGGTGTTGAGTAGTTTGCTAGAGTTTTATTAATGGCGCTGAGAGAAACACCATCAAACAATCTTTTATGGGTAGGTAATCATACCCTTGACATTATCAATACTGCCCTAATGTCTTTGTTCCACACCTTTGATCCGCTTGATAGTGTAACAACATATATCTCTATTGGTTTTGGATTTATCAATTTTAGAAACATCAAAGACTCCAAGAAGACTAAAGACGTGCTTCAAGGATTCTTCTTTCATGGAAATCCTCTTAGGAACGAATTCGCTTAGCCAGTTTAGAGATAACCAAAAACACAAACCGGCTTAGCGAATTCGATCCTAAGAGGATTGCCATGAAATAAGGATCCCTGGAGTGCATCTTTAGCCTCCTTGGTGTCGTTGATATTTCTAGAATTGATAAAATTGAACCCGCGAGAGGTATTTGTGGTTACTCTATCAACCGGGCCAAAGTTCTAGATCAAAGACATTAGTCCAACATCAGTAACATCATTGGTAATATTACTGACCCATTGAAGAATGTTTGATTGTGTTTCTCCCAGCACCATAAACAAAACCCTAGAAAATTAGTTAACACAAACAAAACTATCAAACTGTGATTTGGGCAAATGAGAAAAGAAAGAAAATAAGTTGTTGATTGCGGCGGAAAAGAAAAGGCAATTAAGTAAGTGAGGTATTTTAAATGATGTTTCCTTCTTTGTGTTTTAACATTTTATAGGAGAAGGATAATTCACAATAGGCATCGGTTGTAAACATAGGACTATGTGAATCCAAAGATATAACTGGTCACAACTGCTCTAGTTATATCAATAAATGGACAAATTTAACTCTCTAATTTATGTTTGCTTTCTTTTCAATCAAAGACATTTGTTTCTTGGTAAGTTGTTCTGATTTTTTATATAATAAGAGATGTTCTTTGACTTTTGTTTGTTTTATAAAGCATTGTCTCATGACGCGCCACCGCCTCAAGCCACGTAAGCACCACATGGCATAATGATATCAATTTGTAAGCATAAGTATGCTAGCATTTATGGGAACATTCTAGATATATGAAGAAATTCTTGGAAAGACTCTAGAATATCTAGGAAGAATTCTTGAAAAGCCTTAGAATATTCTACGCATGTATAGAATTCTAGATGAAGGGTTTATTTCTAAATATACAGGGACTTACGTACCAATTATGATTTAAAAAATTTCCCCTAAGTTAGTAGTATACATAGAGGGGCATCCATTTCTAAATTAACCAAGGAAATGCAAGCAATCTTCGAAGCAATACGAAAGTCTCCGCAGAAACTCTCTTGTGGCTTTCTTCATTATCTTAGTGATCTATTTTTTAAAAGGCTTACTTGAGCTTCCAAGATCGTGAAAGAATTATTGATTAAATTGACGAGCGCCACACATAGTGCTTAGTTAAAGTCTTTGTCCATGAAAAAGTGGTATTAGAGCAAAGGTTGATACTAGGGGAATGGTAACTTAGAGAGACATTAATGTTTCTAGCACCACCAACTTCAGGTATGATGGTGGAATGAAGCCCCAAAAATGGAGGAAGTATCTTAAGAAGAATGAAGAATTTTTGTCGGACCCTATAGAAAGTGATGCACTAACATCCCACTCACCTTTGGCCACTGAGGCGAGTGATGATGAATGTGGGGAGCAGCCTATAGACATTACATAGTGAATGGAGTGGACTCCGAGTATTTATACGATAAGGCAGACTATGGATATTGTAGGAAGGAACTTGAACGGGGTGGATTATAAGTTAAAGACTCTTTAGGACTTCACCTTGAGGAGAATGATAATATCCGCAAAGAGTTATAAGAGCGTAGGCATGAAGAATATGAGACGATGGAAATCATCACTTACTTTGAGTGTCGGCTCATGAATTCATTAAGCACCATCAAAACTATGAATTCCTAGATTGAAATGCTCAAGGGAGGAACTGAAAATGGAGGATATGTGACGTCTGATGGAGATAAGGAGGCTAATATTAAGGCTCCCAAGCCACCGATGTTCAAAGGTGCTTGTGAAACACAAGAGGTAGAGTATTTTCTTTGGAATTTGGAGAATTACTTCAAGTACAACAAAGTGAAGAACGAAGAGAAAAATATCAACACTGTTGTGTTGTACCTTTCGCAGATGGACATGCTTTAATAGAAGCGAAAGGAGTCCGAGATATGGAAGGGGCTTTTCACCATCATAATATGGGAGAAACTCCAAGTAGAGTTAAAGAAGACTTTCTTCCCCAACACGTAATCTATGAGGCAAAGCACAAGCTTAGGGAGTTGAAGCAGATATGTAACATACAAGCATATGTGAAGGAGTTCACCACTCTGAAGCTTCATATTCCCAACCTCATGGATGATGATATGTTGTTTAACTTCATGGATATACTACAAAATTGGGCTAGAACAAAGTTGGAGCGCCGAAAAGTTAGGACGATTGATAAAGCCATCACGCAATCCAAAGCTTTGATAGTTTTAAGCATGACAAAGGAAAAGGAGAAGAGATGAGAGATAGTAATGACCAAGGTGGGGGTTATCATTGTTAAAGTGTGGAGAAACAACCACATCCCAAGAATCATGACACATATAAGTATGATAGAAAGAAGTTTGGACGTCAAAGTCATGCTAATAGGAAGAAATAGACTATAAAGAGAAATGGTTGATACATATACGATGAGCCGCATGACTATGAGAGATGCCCTGGACTAAAGAACATTGGTGATATATTACAGGAATAGAAGGAGAAATATGTATAAGACCCATGGAAAGGTTCAGACGCATCATAGTTGGGCCATTGAATTATGCAGAGCTATCGCAAAGAAATTAGAGAAGCCGAAAGAATATGGTGCACAGTATGTAGACATCATGATCAATGGATGACCCGCTCGTGCTATGGTCGACATAGGTGCAGAGGCCAACATCAAGTCCAAAAATGCAATAAAAAAGTTGTGGTTGAGTTACAATCCAAGTAATACCCACCTCAAGACAGTCATACACCACCGACTTTCATGTACTGAGTTTCTCATGGAGTAAGCATTACGCTAGACATGTGGCAAGGTGAAACACACTTTACTACCGAGTCTTCTTTAGATATCTTTGACATAATTCTTGTGAAAGAGTTCTTCCAAAAATGTCACAGGATGATCGATCCTTACCTCCAATGACTCTTTTCATGGATCAAGAAGGATCATGTATGGTTCCCCTAATTAAGATACCAAAGATAGAAGGAAGAGCTCAACTATTGGCCATGCAACTCATGATGGATCTTCAGAAGGGGAAGCAGCGTTCAAAACCACCATTGAGAGTGTGATTAAAAACATAGTGGTAGATCCATGAAGAACTTATTGCAAAGACTCTAGAATATCTAAGAAGAATTCTTAAAAAGCCATAGAATATTCTAGGCATGTAGAGAATTCTATAAGAAGGGTTTGTTTGTAAATATTTAGGGACTTATGTAGCAATTATGATTTACACTTTATCCCCTAAGTTAGTAGTATTAATAGAGGTGCATCCATTTGTAAATCAACCAAGCAAAAACAAGTAATCTTCATAGCAATACAAAAGTCTTCTTACAAACTCTCTTGTGTCTTTCTTCATTCTCTTAGCAATCAAAGTTTGAAAAGGCTTACTTGAGCTTACACGACTGTGCAAGAATCGTGAGTAATTTGTTGAGTGCCTCATGGAGTGTTTAGTTAAAGTCTAAGTCTGTGACAAATTGATGTCCATTTTGGCAATTTATATGTTGGCCAATGGTTAAAAGAGGCAAAAATGAACTTCCACTATCACAACTCAAATTCAAGGATCGTTATTGACCTTTCGTGAGAAATTACTCATATTAAGTGAACCAATATTCATTTTAGTCAAGTGCCAAATATTAATTAAAAAATTCCTATAACAAGAGATTCCTAATAATCCTTATAACCAATCGAGAAACAATTCAACCAACAAAAATATCCACGACCATCATCAACATTTGCCACATCAGGCCTGCAAAAAGAAGAAGAAAATGTTAAACTCGAAAACAACATCTGAATAATTTTAGTCAACTTGTATAACCCTGTTTTGGCTGAACAATTGACAGCATCAGGCCTGTAAAAAGAAAAATATCAGCACTTGAATGTGGCTGACAAAATCCATACAAAATAGTTAACTTATATAAGAATTATATATACTCTGCTTATCCAAAGAAATAACAAAGATGCATACATTTTGACCCAAATAATTTTCTTGACACAAATTTGGAATGAGTTTCATAAGAAAGTGTGTCAAATCATTCTTTCATCTCAGATTCTATACTTTCCTTGATAAGAACAAAGAAAACACGACACAAAGATGTTCAATTCCTGGTGATAATATCAAGCGACATATAGTAATGGCCAGAATGATTCTATCCAAGATAAATTCTTGATCATTATTATTTTCATTATTGACTACAACAGGACCTGCAGTAACATTGCTTCCAAATGGACAAACACGATATTGTTCATCCAACATAGGACCTCGATCATTTGTTATTTTATGAAGATAAAAACTATCATTTGGCTCATCAATCCTAGATCTATTAGCTACCAATTTAAGTTGGCTATAATCAATAGTTATTGGTCTTGGAATAGCATGTGAAACCAACCTTGCATACTAAAAGGTCTAGTATTGATGTTAGGACCATAAGATGGCAAACATCCAGATACATTTGAGGACAACATATGTAGATGTTTGCCACGCTATGGTTCCGACATCCCAACTAGACCTTTGAATGTGCAAAGAAGGTTTAACAATGTTATTTCAAGACTAGTAATTATTGGTTCTAGCTAACTTCGAAGGGAAATTGTAAGGTCTAGGATCAAATGGGAAAATGATAGTTCGTATCCTCAAAAAATAACAAGTGATCAAGATCCTGTGTTGGATGAACAATATGGTTTGGGTCCATTTAGTAGAAATGTTCCTTTAGGTCATGGAAGAGTCAGTTAAGAAAACAATGGTGATGCAAGAATTTCTCCGGGACAACACTAAGACAACAGTATTTTGGACATGACTATATATGGTATGCTATTATCACCAAAAATGGAACATCTGTTTGTCGTGTTGTCTATGTTCCTATCGGGGAAAGTATAGAATCTGAGATGTATGTATGACTTATCAATTTTTTTATGAAACTCATTCCTAATTATGTCAAGAAAAGTTGTTTGCAGAGAATATATGCATGTTTGATCTTTCTTTTGACTACCATAGTATAAATAATTCTTATAAAAGTTAACTATTTTGTATGGATCTTATCAGCTACATTCAAGTGCTGAAACTTTTCTTGTTGCAGCCCTGATGTAATCAATTTCTCAACTGAAACGGGGTTAGACAATTTGACTAAACACTATTAAGAGGTTGTTGCCAGGTTAACCATTGTATTCTTCTTGCCTAATACTGACAAATATTTTTCCTCATTAGTAGATTTTTTGAGTTACTTGAGTTCAAGAGATCGCATTGGGGTTGTGAAACTTGGTGATGAACCAACATGTTCTTGGTGGCACTGTTAGACTTCATTAGGAAGGTTTTGAAAGTTTATGGTCCGGCATGTCTCTATGTTGTTGTTCTAAAGTTTGCACCTAGTGGCACATCCTTACCACCAGAGTCTTATCTACCTCGATACGTTGATGCACAAGAGATAACATCCTCTCAGGTTGACCAAGAAAGTTCCTTTTTAACAAATGTCATTATTACAAGTTTAAGTAATTTTCAGCCATCAAGTAGTGTGGTAGGAACTGCAGGAGCGTCTGCTTGTGTGCCTGCATGGGATGTTATTGTTAAGCCACAATCTAGGAGATATGTTGATAGGTAACTTTATCTTGGAAGACCTGAAGATGCTGGGGTAGCTCATGGAACCATATGTTTTAGTGGTGTTCTGTATTGAATTTTTGTATTAAATTTTCTCTTAGTTTAACTTTCTGTTGTCTCTCTATTCTTTTTGTTTCCTTAATTCTTGTTTAACCATTTAGTATTTCGTACTCATTGGTTCAATTAATCATCACAATGTGTAGGACTTATTGAATAGCAAAAGCCCCCACTAGGAATTTCTATTGTCTTAAGGCTCGAGACCTCTTAAGAAGGGTGAAAGAAATCCATCCATCCCTTAAACAAATGAATTATAATTGTTGAAAATTGTAAAAGTTTTTTGCAGTCCTCAAATATCTTGAGGTGAAATTATTTTTGAGCATAAATTGGTCTAAACATAGGGTTCTTATTACGGAAAGTGACCTGTCCCAAGTACTATCTTTCTCTAAGCCTGGATAACAGTTTTTTTTTTACCCCCTACATGTAAAATTATCTCGCTTGATTTTTTTTCCACAACTTAACAACCATCCATGAGAAATTATTTTTGACTATTTTATCCTTATTTATGTCTTGAGATATCATTTCTCTTCATTGAACATTATATATTTATGTGTCGTCTTTACATAATTGAGTTATTTGTAGTCTTAAAGAAAAAATACATAAAATGAAAAAATATACTCAATTTTGTCTTGCGCTTCTACAATGAAAAATAATTTAAAAAGACTATTTTTAGAAACCATGAAAAATACTGACAATGTAATGGTTGATTATTTTATAAAATATCGTGTCAAAAAGTACTGGCAATGTAATGCTGATATCTATGAAGCATACAAATTTCCTTGTTCAAAATCGAAAAAAGCTAATGCGTAAAGAGCTGAAAGGTGCTATATAAATGGATGCATGTTAACCTGTTAAGGCATACCTTTCTTGGCCTTTTGGCTAAGATCAAGTGTAGTATCTGTTCTTATCAATTTTATATCTGATATGTGGTCCATCGGTTCACGTGAAATTAACTTATTTTTAAGGGGGAGGGTCCATCCATATAGCTTGCGATATGGGCCTTTTGCGTCTCTCCTAGGTGTTGCACTATAGCCCAAGCCTGGTGTACCCCATCAATTCTAGTCCAATTATTTTTCATCTGGGAATGGAAATGGCAATATAGCCTAATCTTTTTGTTACTCGTTACCAATGATTTGTACTCATAGTTGTGTGTAAGTTACACAAAATTCACATGGAAATTAAAGGCAACATCTCTCCACCTAAAACATATACATCCCAGCAATCTTTGTTTAATTTCCAAGAAAATTAAGTTGGTAGACAATATGAATCATCAGTTATTTATGTCACTTGATGATCACTCGAGGAAAAAACTAATTTGCTTGTAGCATCAACAACCATTATTGGATATTTGTATGTGCTGAAAAAATGAAACATGTGTAGTTTGCGAAATTAGTAATGGAAAAAGCACAAACACAGAGATTAAGGTAAACGAAGATACAATTTGTCTAGCATCCACAATGTGAGTCCCATCCTGCACTCCGTGTGTCTACCAGATGTCAGGATTTAAGGGATTGTAAAAATATAAATGATCTAATCATTCATAAATCCTATCAATTATTCACAACCGTAGAACTACATAATTTCCACATACAATTAATAATTCAATCAAGAATATATACCCGAATGAGCTATAGTGTTATTCGAGAATCATGACTTGAATTGAGCTGAAGTATTCTCTTAATTGATCTTTAGATGTTGTTTCTCTCCCTTGCCTTACACTTTTAGAATAGTTTTGAGGGATAAGATTAAACTTAATGGTAGAGAGAGGACCCATTTTAGTCTGGAGAGTTTTAGACGTTATTCCCATGTTCTAACATTGTTAGTAGTGAATATGGGTAGTTTTAAAACAACAAGAAGTTCTCCATTTTTATGCGTAGTTTAAAGTTACAAGGTAACTTCCTCATCACTATGGGTAGTTTAAAACTACTAGTTAACTTCCCCATACAGGTTTAGTAGTTAACTTATTTTAATTATTAAGCCAAAATATAATTAAGTGGGCCATAGAAATTTACATTCTCCAATTTGGCGCACGATCTTTAAATTAATTATTTAATATGAATGTCAATAATCTCTTCATCTTCTTGCTTCCTTTGGTCTCTCCGGACTTCAGACTCGTATCTCTTGCTGAAGCTTTGTGACCCTCAACTTGATGCACTCAGTTTCAAAAATTTTCCTTCAAGCTCTTTCAAGTTATGTATCGTTGATATACTCCTCTTTTAATCGCATTTTCTTCTTCTTTTCTTAAGATCGATGGGTTGAATCCTTTCATGACTAATACCACCACTTTATGAATAAAAAAGAAAACAATCATAGACTAGAGGGTTAAATTCATCCATTTATTGATATAACTAAAGCACATATAACAAGTTAAAAAATTGGATTCGCCTAATCCTATGTGTACAGTCGACGTCTATTGTCCTTATCCTATAAGTTACGAAAACCTAAAGAAGGAAATGTTATTTACAAAATTTCACTTATTAATTGCCTTTTCTTCTCCACCGCAATCAATAAATTATCTCCTTTCTTTTCTCATTTTCACAAATGTCAGTCTAATAGTTTTATTTGTGTTGAGTAGTTTTCTAGAGTTTTATTGATGTCGCCGAGAGGAACAATATCAAACAATCTTCTTTCGGTGCATAATATTACCCCTAACATTGTTGTAATTGCCCTTATGCCTTTGTTCCAAGACTTTGATCCGCTTGATAGTGGGTTTGGATTTATCAATTTTAGAAACATCAATTACTCCAAGGATGATAAAGACATGCTCCAAGGAGGATTCTTTCATTGAACTCCTCTTAGGATCAAATTCGCTATGCAGACTTAGAGATAAACAAAGATAAAAACCAGGTAAAAAGATGACGCATATGCTTCTTTTCGTAAGTGTCAATTATGAAAAGACGACATATATGTAGAGAAAACATTCAGTGAAGAGAAATGATCTAAAGACATTAATAAGGATAAAAGAGTCAAAAATCCCATCTCATGGATGTTTCTTAAAGGGAGTGTAAAAATATCACGCCAGATAAGTTTAAATGTAAAGGTACAAACCAAGAAGTGTTAACTAGGCTTTGAGATAGATAGTATTTGGGACTTAAACAATTTCCATAGTAAGAACACTCTGTTAGACCTTTTTATGCTTGAACAAATCCAAACACAATTCTCAGAATTTCAAAATAAAAATTTACTTCAAGATATTTGTGGACAACCAAAAACTTTTCCATATCATGAGGGTTTATCGAACAAATGAGTACAAAATAATAAATAGATAAACAAGATGTAACGACCTGAGAGCACCCCCTAGTCGTTACTGGCGTATTCGACCTCGAAGAGGTCTTATACAAGCCCTTCGCATTCGTCATAGCATGTATCATAGAATAAAATCACGGATATTTAAAACTTTTACTTTGGAAGTTCAACTTCACTTCATATATGAAAAACAAAATCTAACTTCGTCACAATGTACCATCTAGACATAGAAGTATCGAAAATGGGACTTAGCCTTTACATCAATAAGAAGTCTTGAAATAGGAAAGTACAACAATGTCTTTCAACAGAAGCAAAGAACTAAACATAGAAGCTAGATCATAAGGTATTGTCCTCAGACATGAGGACTCACCAACTTGCGGAAGCAACTCCAAGTGTCTTGATAAGTAAGGTTGAATCCTCAATGGCCTGAACCTAAATGTTTGGGGAAAAGGGAGAAAATATGGGTTAGTACAACACACGTACTAAGTATGGCTACTATGCATAAAAACCATTGAAACATG
>JAJOOR010050639.1:0-12274 GCA_036250505.1 Solanum acaule | reverse complement strand
AGTCCCTATTTCCCGTTAATTAATGTTGAATGTACTTCCGCGACCGATGAAGTGTGATGACAAGTTTGAGAGGCTTGTTTGGGGTTCCTTCGGGTTCCTCATTCGCTATGTCACGTCTAGGCCCTAGGCTTGGGTCGTGACATTTGGGATAGAGGACTTATACTCTCCTAAGAGTAGCTTTGGATTGTGGATCCATACTCTCCTAAGGGTAGCTTGACCTTGCATTGTAAGATGCATGTGAAGAGTAGCTTGAGTTAGGTTAGTCATGGTAGCTTGGGATTGAGGACTCATACTCTCCTAAGGATAGCTTAGGGTTGAGAATCATACTCCCCTATGGATAGCTTGGTCTTGCATGTTAGTGTGTCTTCCAAGGTAGTTAGCTCAACTTAACCTAGTTATGTTAGTAAGATGATAGCATGGTCTAGCATATTTGGGGGTTATTCCTTGGTAGCCTTGAATAGAGGTAAATAGAATAGAGGGATTAGTCCCCAACTAGTGAACATTCATGATAGTCTAAATGAGTACTTAGTGTGGGTAGTAGTATGGGATGCTATCCATACATGGCACAAGTATGACTTAAGGCTAGTTGTGAAGGGTTCCCTTATGTAGTATGACGTAGCTTGGGTTGTTTCCATAGTTGCCTTCCACGATATGATTGGCTAAGGTGGTAGTTCCCTTGTCTATATGAAGTAAGCTTATAGTAAGATCAAAAGGAGGGTGAATATGACTAAGATGACTTCAAGGCTATTCTTAGTGTGAAGGGTAGTATGGGATGCCTTTCATGCATTGCACAATTGTGTCTTGAGGTTACTTGGAAGCATGGTGCCCTTATGGTAGAAAGACTTATGACTTAACCAAGCACATAAACTATGATTAAGATGACTAAAGAGGGATACTTGGCTTGGGTGGTATTATGGGATGTTATTCTTGCTTTGCACTTGTATATTGTTGAGGTTACTTGAGAATGGTGCTATTATGG
This sequence comes from Solanum acaule, assembly GCA_036250505.1. Lineage (NCBI taxonomy): Eukaryota > Viridiplantae > Streptophyta > Magnoliopsida > Solanales > Solanaceae > Solanum > Solanum acaule. Next base: position 11,295 of record JAJOOR010050639.1, on the reverse strand, counting down.
TATGGATTACCAAGGGTCAATTGTGCTTATATGATTATGACTTGTCTCCTATGTCCATTAAATATGTCTTATGTCGACTCATGTTTATATGGAGCTTATGTTGGGGACCATGCTATGACTATGATGATTATGCTAAGAATATGTTATTGAGGTATCTTATAGCAAAGAAGGATGCAAAATCGAGATCGATTCGATGGGTACTATTGCTGCAAGAATTAAACTTTGAGGTAAAAGATAGAAAGGGAAAAGAAAACCAAGTGGTTGATCACTTGTCCAGATTAGAGGAAGAGGCTATGTTGAGGTTAGCTGATGGAGTTGAGATAGATGATACGTTCCCAGACAAACAAGTTTTGGCTGCTTCTTTTGATCTAATCCCTTGGTTTGCAGATGTTGCTCATTATTTCGTAAGTGATGTTGTGCCTTTGAACTTATCATTACACCAACGAAGAAAATTCATGTATGATGTGTAAGAGTTTTTTTGGAAGACCCTTATTTGTTTCGTGTATGTGTTGATGGGATTATTCGTCGTTGTGTGCCTGAGGTGGAGAGGATTAGTATATTGGAAACTTGCCATTCGTCTCCTATTGGTGGCCATCATAGTGGTATCTAGACTACTCACATAATCTTGTAGTGTGGGTAGTATTGGCCGACTATCAACCAAGATGCTCATGATTTCTCCAAGTCTTGTGATCGTTGCCAAAGAGAAGGATGTATTTCAAGGAAAGAAGAACCCCTAATGACTCTTATTATGGTGATTGGACTGTTTGATGTTTGGGGCCTTGACTTTATAGGTCCGTCTGTGAGTTCGAATGGGATGAAGTACATACTTTTAGTAGTTGACTATGTGTCTAAAAGGGTGGAAGCTGTTGCTCTTTCACACAATGAATCGAAGAGTGCCACTGCATTCCTGAAAAAGAATATCCTTTCCCAATTTGGCACACCAAGGGAGATTTTTAGCGATGGAGGTTCCCACTTTTGTAATAAGTTGTTCAAGGCGTTACTTGAGAAGTATGGTGTTTTTCACAGCGTAGAAACTCTATATCATCCACAGTCTAGTGGGGAAATTGAAGTGTCAAATAGAGAAATTAAGCAAATCCTTACTAAGACTATGAATGCGAACATAACTGATTGGTCGAGAAAGCTTGATGATGCTCTATGGGCCTATCGCACTACATTCAAGACTGCCATAAGTAAATATCCCTACCAACTTGTGTTTGGGAAGTCTTGTCACTTGCCTCTAGAGTTAGAGTATAAAGTGATGTGGGCACTCAAGAAGCTGAATCAAGATTGGGATGCCACATCAAGTCAAAGGTTGAATGAGCTCGCTGAGTTTCACCTAAAACATATAAAAGTTCAGCCTTGTATACGGAAAAGATCCAGAGGTAGAATGATAAAAGGATCGAAAAATGTGAAGTTACTCCAGGAGATTTGGTACTTCTATTGAATTCAATGTTGCGTTTGTTTCCTCGCACACTCAAGTCTAAGTGGATGGGGCCATTTAGAGTGGAACAAGTGTTTTCACACGAAGCAGATGAACTTGAGAATGAGGAAGGAACAAGATTCAAGGTGAACGGTCAAAGAATCAAAGTCTACTTGGGTCAATCGGAAGAAGTCAAAGAGGTGAATGAAGAATGGGATCTTGATGAAGTCTTAGTAATTAAAGGGCCTGTGTCATGCCAGGACATTAAATCAAGCGCTACTTGGGAGGCAATCCAAGATGTAAATCTAGCCAATTAAAAAGATTTTTACTATTTTTTATGTTTTGATAGATTTTGTATGGATTTTTATGTTTTATTGAGTTTTAGTCTTGGCTATATTAAGGTAATATAAGGTCCGTGTGCAAAAAGAGTCAAGAAAATGTAACAAGGAAGTCCTAATGTTTTCTACTTGTGTAGGAAAGAAAGTTCAGTATGCTTATTAGGGAGTTTTGACAGAGTGAATTTTGTTATTTGTCGTACGGGTTGCACAATTATGTTTTTGACTCGATTTGGTTCCATATATGATTTTTGTTTTTTTTTTGTGTCAAAATGTTCATAATGATGTTGTAGTGAAGTTTAAATGTCATGTCAGCATTTGGAGCCCGTTCGGAAGGGTAAAGCTCTAGAATTGTGAATTCGAAGCGCGCATAGTTTGAATTTAGGTAGGCTATGGTTTCCCAGTGTTTAGATTTAGTTCAACAATGTAAATTAATATTAATTAGTTGGAATTTAAGTTGGGTTAGTAGTTGGTTCATGTTAGCTATTTAGAAATCATGTTTTAGGTCATATTTTTTTGGAGGTTTTAACATGTTTAATTCCCTTTTTGTGACCATCCTTTCCTTGTGGCTTTCATGTATAATTTTTATACTTAATTGGAAGTTTGTTATTGGTTGTAGCATAGGTGTAGGCTACTGGTGTCGAGAGTCCTCATAATTTGCTCAGAAGTCACTTCAGATGACTTAGCTTCATGTAGACAAATGTAGTAGACTTAGGTTTGATAGAATGAGCCTTAGCTAGGTTGTTACTGAGCTTTTATGACCGTTCATCCATAATTCCCCTCATACCTCCATTCTTCTGATTCTCGATGGCAATATTTGCTTCACTTAATCATTTAGGATTGAGAGTTGTTTAGGCTCAGAGTGATTCATTGGTGACTTTCGAGTGGATGTCGAACTACAATGGCCTTATCATAATGACTTTTATATGGGACCCTTCTTCGATAGATTGTGTAACCATAAATTTAAGGTGTAGGCGTATTTCTCGTATAGCTGCAAATTGAAGGTCTTCACACACAACTTTTTTCATCACATATCTAAGGTCTAGACCCTTGATATTAAGCTGCAGTCCGAGTTTTCGGCATATTATCCTCTATTGAGTAGATACCTAGCGGAATAGTTCTATTGGTTTCTTTTGGTGTCCTATTCATTATTCGAGGTCTGAGCTATGCACTCTCCTGTACTGGACTCTTCGGGTTTTGTTCTTATTAGTTAAAGCTCTTCTATGTACATGTCGAGCTTAGGGGGTCCATTTGAGTTATTTATGTAAACTTGCACATGAGTGTACCTTTTGGACAATGGGGGTCTAGTTAGGTTATAGTTAATTATTAGATTTTATTTTCGTTCTTTCCTAGCGTCGTGTTCGTTCTTGTTAGATTTCCTTAATTTGGCCCTGTAGTGTTAATTCCACTTTTCGTATTGTCTTTACTTTTCAAGCTCAATCGCCCTATGATGCCTATTGAGTACTTGTTGTTTTGGTACTTATCCTATACTACATTTGCTTTTGTGATGCAGATCTGAGCACCAGTTACTCGTGTCAGTATCCTGCCAATTGTAGGAAGACTGCATTTGATGGTGAGCTTATGGCATTCTTGATCATAACTATTTCCTTCCGTATAGTTTGAACTGTCTTTTGCATTTTGAGACATGTCTGTTTATTTCAGTTGTCACGACCTGATTACATAAGTCATGATGTCACCTACTATAACCCACCAGTAGGTAAGCCATTTGTAACCCAGAATGGCAAGTAATGGGTATAGGGGTAGTACCAAACAGAAATAATAGTAGTAGTAAAAATATGGTAGAAACAGAAGCAAATAAAAACTATATATAATTGAAACCCTCCCAAAACCTTGAAGGCACGAGTATAGAGTTGTCTAATATGAGCAAATACAAGTTCTAAAAGTGGACCACAACAAGCTGTCTAAGAAGCAAAAGACTAGCTCACATATATAGAAGGAGATAAGATTATCCAGGATGCCAAGTGTTCAACCTCATCTTCGATATCCCAATTCTGCAAAAGATGGAACAACGATCACCGTTGGTAGCAGGTACTCTCAGCCCAGCCAACAAGAGTGACTCCAGAGCGTATCGACTCCAAAGATCACCCAGGACTTCAAATCTTTGAAATGGAAGCTTGAATGAAGGAGTAATCGCAAAACAATATGCAATAAATGATGAATTTGCGACCAACACTTGACTAAAAACACAAGCAACCTTCGCTTAAGCAGCAAATAATGTCCCTTAAGTGACATGCCTCAAAAAGGCAGGCCTCACTTTTGCATGCTCGTGGCCGCAAAAGTGAGACTCGCTTAAGGGAACCTAGTCCACAAAAGCGAACCCATGGTCGCTTTAGCAACAACCGCCTGGCTGGCCTCGCTTATACGGAGCCTTGGTCGTATAAGCGGCATTATCTTAAGTGAACCCATGGGACCAAAAGAAGTCGCACAAGAATTCAGGCATAAGAAAGTTTTAGCAAAGTCCCCCCAGCTTTCCTTGGGGGCTCGGGATTAGTTTGGAAACCCATACACGCAAACGAGATATGTTAACCACTCAAATTTGGCATTACAAACTCAATGAAGCAGTTAAAACATTTATATGAGGTCATCTTGATAGAATATGGGTCCCACACCCAACCCCATTTTAAGCAAAAATCCACGAGGGCGATCAAAATCAACCCAAAAGCCTCGAGAACCAAATGATGGGTTAATCTAGACCAAAGTCAACATTTTAGATCTAACCACACTGACATAATTCTCATCTGATCTCCTTTACTTAGAAGGTTGACTAAAGTCAAACATGGCCTTAACTTGAAAGTTAAAATGCATCATTGCATAGAATCACACTAACAACCTTGAGAGTCATTCCAACCATGATAATAGCCTAAAATAACCCTTTCAGAGTAAATGGAATCATCAGAATTGGATTATAAGGTAATCTTCTTGAACTTTTGATCAGAACTGACCGTTCAAGGTTCTAATGCTCCAAAATACTAACACTCGCACAAAACCAAACAAATGACTAGGTGATCGAACTATCAATGTATAGAAATGCTCTAAATAACGAACAAGAAGCATAAATAGAGAACTAACCTAGAGGTCATTATATTGGTCCACTTTGTGGACTTGTACTCAAATGCAGTAGCTCTCCACATGTAACTACTAGATTAATGGTTTGATCTTTTGTTTATATATATATATATATATATATATATATATATATATATATTGGTTTCCATTCTTTTCTTCCCTTGTTTCCTTTAAATTATATGATGTGTTTCCTTTAATTTAGGTTATTTGATTATATCTATCTTATATGCCTATCATTAAATATTCGAGATATGGGTTGACTTACCTATTGGTGGATTATAGTGGGTGCTATCATGACTCAAGCTTTAAGGTCAGATCTTCACAGATCATATGGTTCTTCTATACACTTTGAGCCAAAAGGACTTTAATTCGAGGCAATATATATGGATTGAGCTTCTGAAGAACTATCACCTCTCTATCATTTACCATCCAATAAAGGCCATTTTGGTAGCAGATGCATTGAGCTAGATGGTACCCATATTGGTAGTCTAGCTTTCCTTTCAATTGTGGAGTGACCTTTGGAATTGGACATGCAGTCCTTAGCAAATAGGTTGGTTCTTCTTCATGTCTCTGATCCCAAGAAGGTTCTAGCTTTCATTGAGGCTCGCTCCACTCTATTGGAGTAGATCCGTGATCCACAATTTGATATTAAAAACATAATTGTATTCCTAGAATCCTCTCTTTATGACATTTCCAAGCACTTAGTTTCTTCATAATTCGACAATGGAATAAATATGAAAATTTTCAAATCTTGTGTCAATCAAGCATTTTGAACTACATGTGGTTTGAATATCATGTAATCTTATATATGTACGGTATCCAATACTGGATTTCATCCATAATTCCTTGAATTCACGCAACCTACGATTTCTAGAGATGAATTAAGTCATCAGATAAAATTAGATTCGTCAATGTTTTCTTTGCCCATGCTCTCGTACATCAACCCTAGCTAAAGAAAGGGACAATTGTTGACAAACCAAATTTTCACCCTTCATATGTCTAATTTATTGGTCAAGCTTCTGAAATTCTTAACAAAGAGTGAAATAACCTTTTGGAATGACAATGTTTTTAACTAGCTTTGATGATATTTTCAACTATCATTTGGCAAAATCAAAATAAATATAATATTTATATATAATACTCTTTTTATTCCTTACAAAATGTGTTCGATCAACTTAAAAATCATGTTATCTAAAAAAATAATATTTAAATGGGTACATATCCTTAATTTTCAATTCAAGGTCATTTACAACTTATATTATCATAAATAATCTATTTTTGCAAATAATTTATTCTACTGTGTTGAAGTTATCAAACCTAATAGATTAATAAGATAATTGATTCGTCTTAATATGTATCAAAACTGATTCATTTTAACTTTAATCAAAATGAAACAGATAATTCTTTAAACCTAAAACTTGACACATTTTACCCTTAAATTAAACCTTGCAAAAGCATTTTATTTTTGTCCTAAATCTCAACCCAAAAAAATGCAGATCCAACCCAATTCTTAGTAAGAAAAAGAACCACCTTCTTCCCCCTCTTTTATTCCTCTCACTCACCACCTTAGCCCTAACCCTAGCAGAACCTAGCCACCTCCCCAATCACCCCCATTAATCTCTCATTCCCCTTCCAAATGGATATTTCAGATTCAAACCATTATTTTCAATTATAATTATATGGAATTTGTTGGAATATTTATTAGAGACATTCGAAGTGTGAATCTACCGCATGAATAATTGAAAAATTCTCACATTTTTACCCACTGATTAATCTCAAAGAGACGGATTTTGGATTCAAAAATTAGGATTACTTTTATTACCAAAAGAAAGGTGGAAAATCAAATACCTAACTCTGATTTTATTTAACTCATAACAAAATTAACTTTCTTTTCTCTTGGTTTCTTGCAGAAATTCAATAGGCTAAAGCTCACTATGACATTCCTCAACTCATCTCAACTCCGTCAGTACTCAACAAAAGGTAATTTTCATCCCTGTTATAATCAACCTTTAATGAATGTTCATGTGTTTATATTCTATGAAATAATAGATTATAGGATGATCGTTTATGGTATGATCATTTATAGGATTTTTGTTTTGAATTCTTTTTAACTAAAGGAATTTGCTTGTTACAAAATTTGAATTATTCTCTCATATATCTCTAATAATGTTCTTCCCCTTAATTGTGGAGTTGTTTGCCTAAATGAAAACTGATTTGTAGTAATTATCCATCATATTCATCTATTTATTATTGGTCACCTAGAAATCATCTCGAATTATCTCTTTAGTCATCATAGGTAAAATTTGATAATTGTTGATGTGGACCCTTGATATAGCATGTAATCCTTTTGAATATCTATGACATATGTTTTATCGTTTTCCTCCTAGTTAAATGACTTGATATGAACATATATAGTAAAATATAAGATTTAAGCATACTTTAAATTAATCTCTGACAGACTGGGGGAATCGAAATAAATATATGAATGAGAAAAAACTGATAATCAAGAATTGAAAATCCAATTAAATCTCTCTATTTACCTTGACAATAAAAGTAAAATTTAAGTCACACACACACACACAGAGATATATATATATATAGAGAGAGAGAGAGAGAAGGAGAGAGAGGGGGAGAAAGAGAACAAGAAACAATAATGTTTACAATAAGAATTTATACCAAAAAGAAGAGTAGCTATACTTCAAAATAATCAATTTTAAAATGTAGATACCAATGATCTACACCTTTTAAGATACATAATTTTATTTTTTCACCACCTATAGATACCACTGATCTCCACCTTTTAAGATACATGATTTTAATATGTCACCTACTCTTCTTCTTCATATCCTAATAGATAATCAAATTTTTATTTGTGAGCTATGCAAATTATTTCACCATCAGGTAAACTACCACAAAAGCAACCTACTAAATACATCGACAAACTAGAACAAAATTCCTCATAAAATATGATCTTTTTCTTCACCCATTAATTATTTGGGTTCAAGCCTCTGAAAAATCCTCAAATTCATCTCTTCCACATACCATCTTGAATGATCAATGACTACTAATTTTTCTTTCACTTCTATCCAGTTATAAATGTTTCTTTCTGAGACACCTATTAAGTCGTTCCACAATGAGATACATTATTTAAATATCTTCATCCTTACAACAAATGCACTATGAATCTTTTATCATGAGTATCTACAAAAATGGATAACTTTTTCGATGCAAAGTCCTTCATCTAGTAGTAGATATAACGAACCGGGTGTTCTTTTAATCTCTCTGGATGATTAACTTGAGCCAGGAGCTAAAAACTAATGCCTTCTTGGTGAATTCATCTTTAGCAGAATACTACTAATCAATCTTTTATACTTCTTTCCATATGGTTAAAAGTCAAATTAATAGTAATAATGGGTATATTCATCATCAATGGAATTTAGGGAAGGATGATATCTTACTATTCTTGTAGTGGGATAATAAATATCAGGGGGTCTTTGTTTGTACTCCATAAGAAAAATAAAACTTTTAACATAATGAAATCTAGGATATTTAATGCAATTCACTCCACAAAAAGAACAATAACATTTTATATTCCACATTGTGATCTATGGAGTTAGAAACTTCTTCATCCATCTTTAGTAGATATTCATCATAGCCTCTCTATAATACATCTCGAAAGGACAAATTCCTAACATGTTCAGGAGATGAAAGTTTTCTTACATCATAGAGCAGAAGATGGAATATAAAAAATGATGTTCTTTGTATTTAGCAGTAAGATGACATTAAATATCCAAATTTCGTTATGCTAAAGGTTTGTTTTTTCTTATGATGTACAAAGGAGAACCCCATGTTATTTATAATCTTAGTTCATGAATGGTAAAATATGATTCTTCCCTGATTTCGATTGATGATTAATGTAATTGTTATTACTATTAATTTTGTTTTGAACTGGATGAAAAGAAGTTAAAAATTATTAATAGTATTTTGCTAGATATATATGTACCAACAAGATAGTGAGTTTTTACACTTGGCTCAAGGGAATCATGGAGAGATTAAAAGTGCAGTTTGATACTTATTTATGATACAGGCTGTAGTAGATTGCATCGAAGGAGAAATATATTTTATATGTACTCACGATAGAAGATTCATAATGCAATACAATATTATGATGGAGAATTTTAGAATTATATCACTGTGGAATGATGTAAAATATGTTCTATTAAGAAACTTTTAAAACTTTATTGAAGTGAAAGAAAATTAGTGGTCAATGATCGTTCATGATGTGATAGCCAAGAGAAAAAAAATTAACGTCTTGTGAGTGAGTTCATCTTTAGCGGAATACTGCTCATCAAATTTTTTATTTATTTTCATTCGGTTAAAAGTAAAATATATAGTAATATGGGATAAATTCATCATTAATGATGTTTAGGGAAGGGTGATATTTTACTATTCTTGTAGTGAGATAATAAATAATAGGGGTGTTCGTTTGTACTTCATAAGCACAATAAATATTTAACATAATAGAATCTATGATTTTTAATGGCATCTTACTCTTCAATATGAAGAGCAACAACTTTTTTAAGTTCTATCTTTTGATATATGGTGTAACAATGTCACGATCAAATTTCTCAGGTCATGATTACACCTACTATATCTCACAAATAGGTAAGCCTAGATCTTAGTGCACAACCATAAGCAACAGGCTATCACACGGAAGATAATAAATATGAAGCAAAAAGCTAATCACAATGAGAAGAAAGAGAGATCAACTTAAATATTACAAGAAACCATCTTCAATACCCGAAATCAGTTAGTAATCGAGCATCTATTCAAAATAAGAGTACAAGACTTTTACATATACAATATAAGTACTAATTATCTCTGAATACAACATAATGACTAACCAATCTTATCTTACCTTACAAGAGCTTATGGATGGAAGCTTCTGATGATTCATTTATACTTTAGGCATTGTATTCTTCTCATTATTTTTTTTGTGTATATATGAGGATTGTAATAAGGGAAAATTGAAATTTCTTTCTTAAAAGTTGATTTATTATAAGCACATGCCAACAAAATGGTATCTAGAGAGTAGTGCATGCGTACATATACCCTATCCCTACCTAGAATGATATTTCTAACTACTTTATAACACCAGCCTAAACTGTCATTAAAAGTTTTTTCACCTGATACTATGTTTAATTGCAATTCACGGGGACGAGGTTAAGATTGGCGAGATGGAAAGGGCCGTGGACATTGCAGTGTGGGAGCACAAAATAACAATTTTGCTGCGACGTCATCAACTAGGTCGTATCCACAAAAATCTCAAGAGACAGGTTAATGAACTAATCATCATCAAGGACAGTCTATGAACTCACAATCATCAATAATTGTTGTAAGAAATTCTTATTCCATTCCAAAAATTGAAAATAGTGGTGCAGGTTAGTTCCTTATTGAAATGAAATCCAAAGTTTTTATGTAAATTAAACTAGAAAATAAAAGGATTGTGGACGTTGAATAGCTTGAGACCTTAATAAAGTTCCGAGCTTGTAATTTTTATTCATACCATGTTAAATAAATAGGAAAATCATATTGCACTGCTAATTTGTTGTTGCATGCATTCTGTTTGCATAAATTTCACCAAGTGTCTTTTGTTTCTTGTCTTCCTCAAGGCAACATTGTTTTTTTGTCATCCATAATGATAAAATTTAATTCTCTACATTATATACACCTAGGTTTAAGGTAAAACATATTCTTGAGTACCAAGTTTCGAATAGGGGAGGAGTATAGACTAGGGTTAGTCCTTATATATGGTAGCACAATTATTGTGTTGGAGAAAAACACATGTCATATATTTGGAATAAATAGTAGATTGATGGTAGAAAAAGAAAGGGTTGGTATAAAAATTTGTTGGCTCCAATTGTTATGCTCATTTGCCAAACTAGATATCTTACTTTTTCCTTGTGTTTAATGTTGTACAGAACATCACAATGTTACTCTTTCTTGACCTGTAATTTCAGTCCAACCAGATAGGATTAATGAATGCATGTATGTTAGTTAACATAGATGAATTTGGATGTATAGTTTTCGCAGGTCTACTATGTAGAACTCGAGTCAGTTTATTACTTCTGAATGTAAATCTTCTCCTATTTCATTCCATTTTTATAGAGGCCATCTTTGCAACTTTAGTTGTACTAATGCCACAATTACATTTTCACCCACCTTTATCTGGTGATTCTTCTTTTGCAATAATGTACCGCATTTTTGTTGATTAATGACGTTATACGTAACCTTTTTTAGTTTGTATTTACAATTCTTCCTCTTTTTTTAAAAAGTAAATAAAAGATGAGCCCATGCACCCTTTATTACAATTCTTCCATGTAATTCTTGATATGAATTTATAAAAATAGTTCTTGAACACGTGTGTTGCACATGCATTCTATGCTAATTAGT
>JAJOOR010050638.1:0-11107 GCA_036250505.1 Solanum acaule | reverse complement strand
ATATATATATATATATATATATATATATATATATATATTATTTATTTATTTATTTTCCAAAATTCTTAATACCTTAGTTAGCGAGGGCCGAGGAGTATTATTATTACTACTGTTACTAATTAGAATAGAACTCAAAATATATATTTCCTTCAGGTGTGAAAACACGTTATAAGCAAAGCCCATTCATTGTATGTAGAAATTTCTTGTATGTATGCAAACCCTTGTGTATATATAGACAATTTCTTCGTCCCCTAAAACAACTTTTCCAGCCTTTGTCTCCGTTCAAGGTTTTCTTCATTCAATTCTCTCTTCAAGAATAAAAAAGGTACCATCACCCGAATACCGAACTCTGTTGAATTTGTCATCCTATTATTTACTTCCTTTGATTTAAGGGTTTATGGTTGGTTTCTGTCTTCTTGTTTTCACCATTGCCGTTTCTTGAACAATTCGAATTTTCTTTGCATGTACTAATTTTGCTGTTGGGTTTTGTTATTTATCTTCTTGTTCTAAAAGATTCAAGTTTTTGTTAAGTTTCTTGAATTCTTTCTTCTTTTTTTTCGCCATCCTTTGGGGTTAATTTTCTTTCTTGGATAGTTGACTACAACATACCCAGAGTGTACGGAGACATTATTTAGGAGTCTAGTAATGGTATTGTTGATACCTACATTGATCTTTACGCTGTGAGTGAATGAAATTTTGAGAAATAATTAACCTTGATTTCCAAAGAAAGTTAAGAGATTTGCTGTTGCGTTTTGTTATTTATGTTCATGTTCTAAAAAGATTGAAGTTTAGTTTGGTTTCTTGAATTCTTTTTCTTTTTTTGGCCACCCTTGCCTTTTTTTTTTTTTTGGGTGTTTTGGGTTAATTTTTTCTTGGATAATTGACTACAACAACTGGTTACTTGGATAATTGATTGATACTGAATATTGGTGATGTTTATAGGAAAAAGTTTTGGTTTCCATATTGGTTCTTTGTTTTATGTTGCTGACATTAGATTGGATTTTTATTTATCTGTTTATTTTTAATGGCTTTTACACATAATTTAGGACTCTGGTAATGGTTTTGTTGATGATACCTACATTGATCTTTACGCTGTGAGTTATTGAAATTTTGAGAAAAAATTGACGTTGATTTCTAAAGAAAGTTTTTTGCTATAATAAGGGTGTACATACTGAAATATGTTGTAGGAGTCTTCCCAATCATATACAACCATGAACTTGCTTAGAAATACATTGCTCTTTATGTAGGAGTGAGGATTCCCTTCCATTCTTTTTTCTTTTGAAGAGGGTTTCGACAGGTTTTTTACATTGATCTTCATGACCGGTACAAATACCCTACTTTGCCCAAGCAGAGCTGGTGATCTACACAAAATTGAACCATCTTTAACTTTCATCATTGCTGTTGGTTAATGATCCTTTGTAGAAATACACTGTCTGCATCTTGTGAACTCTGTTTCTACTTTTCAAGGTATTTCTGGACAAATATGCTCATGGAACTGATTTGTAATTTGTTTTAGGAACAAATGATCAAGTTGTTCAAAGTAAAAGAGAAGCAAAGAGAGGATACTGAGAATGGCAATGCTAGGGGCCCTTGTAACAAGCAGACTGCTGGGGAACTGCGTCTACGCAAAGGTTTTGATCACATTATCTTTTTGCTTGGTCTTTAACTCATGTATGTTGTTTGTGCAATATCTTTTGCAATGTTGTTTGGGGTATTTTATTTGAGCATCATGCATTTGTTCGTTTGAAAATTAAAATCAGCAATCAGAGCAACATGTTCTTTGATGCAGTAATCAGCATGGAAATATCTAGTAAATGGATGATATTAACATGAACGTAAGGATGAAACAACATATAAATGAATTTGAAATTTTCTCATTGGAGAAAGGAAGTCCATAGATCACTTAATTGGAAAACTCATGACAATTGATAGTTTAATCTCTAAACCTAGTCTAGAGATACTAAAGCAGACAATAGAAGCACCCTATTGGAAGATTTGCTAGATTCTCTATTAGCTGGTACATAGTGCTTGAAATCATCCAGGCAACTTTTATGTAGTTTAATTTTGTCTAATGTCAAATCCAGGCCTCCAGTCCCAGGAGGATGAAAATATATTGTAGACTGAGTGCTGCTGGATGTGAAGCATCAGCAAACTGATGTCAATTATGGAAATTATCTGTCTGTGAACATGTAGTGTTCGTGATTTCCAGCATTAATAATTACTCTACTTCTGAGGAAAATGTTGAGGATTTTGCCTTAAAAAAAGAAAAGGAAGATGCTGATGATCTCATTACTTTATGCATTCCAAGAAGGATATTATTGAGATTTATGAGCAGTGTTATTTTTTATTACTACATGAACAACTATGCTCAACATATACAAGTCCTGTTCTCTTTCAAGTACGAATACAATGTGTGATTGATCAAGAATGTTTGTTTTTCTCATTTTGTATTTTTTTGGTGGGGGTGTCTGAATTTGTTTGAGAATGCTAGGCTGTGATTGCAGTATTCCACTGTATTATCCTTTTCGTGGTCTATCATGAGGTTGTTTCATATGAAACTTCCTTTCAATCTTTGTTATGGTGAAACACTTTCACCTGAGACTTACCCCCTTCAACTCACTTTTTGCAGACATTACTGAGCTGAACCTGCCCCGTTCTTGTACAATATCATTTCCAGATGGAAAGGATAAGTTGATGAACTTTGAGATTAAAATTCAGCCAGATGGTGGATACTATGCGTAAGTAATTCCTAGTTTCCTACTGCACAGCTGATAGTTTTCAGTTAATGTAATGACTGCACAATCGTGTCGATTCTCATCCAAACAAACCTGGTTTTGTTGTTGCAGTGGAGGAAATTTTTTGTTCTCTTTCCAGGTTCCATCAATCTATCCACATGAACCACCAAAAGTCAAGTGCAAGACCAAGGTACAGCTGTTTTTCCTTGTCTTCCACTCGTATATATATTCTGACATGCACCAGAGAAAATGATTCTCATTAGCTTTCTGCGTGAGATGCAGGTATATCATCCTAATATCGATTTGGAGGGTAATGTATGCCTCAACGTACTTAGAGAAGATTGGAAACCTGTTCTCAACATTAACACAATTATCTATGGATTATATCTTCTTTTCGAGGTACAGTATGGCTCTCTGCAACATCGTAGTTTGCACATATATATACAATGAGTATACAGTCACTTTATCCTGTTCTACACCTGTGCAGGAACCAAACCATGAGGATCCCCTTAATCTCGAGGCTGCTGCTGTGTTGAGAGATAGTCCCCAGTTGTTTAAATCAAATGTGAAGAAGGCTATGCTTGGTGGAACTGTGGCCAATGTAAGCTTCACGCGCTGCGTGTAGCCTGTCCTCTGATGCTGGCAATAAGTGTTTCCGATCAGATGCTGTATCATTTTGAGGCTTGCCGGATTGTATATGGTGTCTGCAAACTTGCAGTGCCATCTTATCTGAGTGTCTCATTTTTATGGAGTACATAAATTTTAGCTTTAAGTTCTTTGACGTGCGAATATTATTTATATAAATATCACTATTTAGGTATTTGGAAAATATTGATCTCCTTTATATTTTCTTTCTTTCTTGGGGTCTGCTTGGTGGTGCTTCTTGTTTGAATGATAAAGAAATTAGAACCTTTATACAGATCTTGGTCGAAACACCGCACCCATCTTGTGTCTCATCGCTTAGGTCTGTTTACTTTGCACTATATATGTGACAACACTGCTTAAACTACGTTTTTCTTCTACAGCTCATGTGGGCATGTTGGTCCATCTAAAAGTTTTTCAATCTCTAAAGTCACTAAAACTATAGTATTCAACATTTGAAACAGAAAATCATTTAAAAACCTACATTAAAAGGCCAAAGAACAAACGAGAAAAAAAAATTAGCTTGATGCTGTTGTCCATCTAAACCAGGACACAGGTAAACACTGTCTAATTGATCAAATATGGTGACTATCAACATGAACTTTGAAAAGTTGGAGTTTTAAGGAGGGTGTTGCTTTACCATGTGCTGACATTCAAACAAGAATGGCAACTTAGACACGAAGTTAGAGAACATTCAAGTTAAAATCATATTTTCAAGCAACAAACAAAAATTGTATGATAACTTTAAAATTCTCATTTTAGCCTAGTAATGATACGACTAACTTTAAGGTTCATATGACCCCTATATAAATTGAAACAGAAAAAGTAGCAATGAATCCTAAAATCATAAAGAAAATAGTACTTTGTGGTTTTAATTGTCATTGGAGTCATAAGGCAGCTATGAATTCGAAATACAGTTACTTTTGCCTAAATTCTATATTTTATTTTAAGAAATCTTTTAATATGTATAACATATTAATTTATAATGTCACAACTTATGATTAAAATTTTGAATTATAAATTTTATATTCTAAATCGATCTATAAAATTGCACAAGTTAAATAATTTAAGTTATATATCAATAATATAATTAAATATATTACGTTAATATTAGGGGTCTGTTTGAAAAACCATCTAATATTAGGGATATGTTTGAAAAACCATCTAATAGTAATCACGATGATATGTTTATTTGTCACAATGTAATCACAAGTGCAATTATAAGGCTATATTAAATTTCAAAAATAAAAATTTACTATCTAGAGTTAAAATTTTGCAATAGACAAATAAGGAAGGACCGTTATAAATGATATCAAATTAAAATTTTAATATACATATTGTTTTTAAAAATAAAATGTATTAATCAATAAACATATGTTCTTAAATAATATTATTAAAAAAATTGATTTATATTTTAAAAAGAGTTTGAGTCAACATTAGTTTTTATTTTTATTCCGTTTCCCCGTGTATAGAGGCTTTCAAAACATGCCCTATAAATAGACGTACTATCTTCTCCTTATTTCAAATTACAAAAGACCGGAACTCCATACGCTACTCTGCTGAAGTTCTACGCTCCGGTGACAATGTCCGATCAAAACTATTATGAACTTCATGCACTACCAGCGCTTAACTCTCCAGTGACGACGATGTCCGATCAAAACGATTCGCTACCTCTTATCTTGGTAAATTCCAGAACTTGGAATTCTTGATTTAAGAAAAAATCAAGAAATTGTTTTCTTTTTGAAGTTACTACATTGGTATTCTTAAATGCATATTTTGAGGAATCAAAGAAATTGAAGTTTTCAAGAATATGTTGGCATTGTAAATATCAAGAAAATTCAAGAGATCTTTTTTTTTTAAAAACGAAAAATGAATTGTTTTTTAGCCTTTTTAGGCATGTGGGGAGCATTAAGGAAACTGCATCATTCTGCAGAAGCTATCTGGTCGGAGCAATCATCCCATCAATGTGATCAATCTTCCACCCCAGGTGATGTAAGGTAATGTTGTCAAATTTTTTGAGAGGGTTAGGTCTCTTTCTGATATATTAGTTACTGGCACAACCTGATGTTTCTCTTTTCAGGCCAAGTGTGAAAATGAATCTTGTGAACAGCTGAAATAGCAAATTACAAGGTCAAGGGGAGTGCACAAGTACACGCGATGGGGAGTCAAAAGAAGGTAAACCATTCTTTCCCCTCTGTTCCTGACCTGAATAAGAGCTGAATATTTTCAGTTATTTATTTTCATTTCTTTCCCCCACTTTTCAAGATAATCTTAGACTGCATCATATTAATCATGATAGTATTAGAGATTACAATGTCTCTTTCTAAGTCTCCTAGGCGACATAGTCTCTTTCAGATTCCATCTTGCTTTTGTTCTGATCTTGTAATAGAACTCCATGCCTGACATTTTTTATTCACATTTTCAGAATCTGCCAACAAAAACTCAGAGTTTCTTATATTGTGAGACAAAATGGAGGGACTTCCCTCCAGAGTTACAGTTGAGTACCTTAGCTATATCTCGGATGTTTTAGCATGACTTCTTCTCTATTTTGTTAAGATGATGGAATTTTACCTTTTCCAATATGAGATGTAGAGTAGTGCTGCAGCCGAGAATATTAAGAATCAGGATACTATACTCGATGTCACTTCTGGCGTCTCACACTTTTTTTGGTGATTAATTGGTGGTTCCTGATACCATTGATAAAAACTGCCTGGAGGGTGCCAAAGTTCTCCAACAGATTGATAAGAAGTTTATTCCGATTGTGGCAAACACAACACTTGCTATGATTGATCAGGTCTATTCAGGCCTTTGCATAGCCCTCTATGGCCATTCTTGGTTTCTCATGAAATTCCTTATAAACTCAAACAAGCACGATGAAAAAGAACATTAATTAGTTGCACATATTTTCTGTCATAGTTTATTTTTAACACAAACAAGCACTCATGGACAACTTACCTGGCATGAGCACATCATGAACAGTCTAAATATTGTTATTTCCTGTTGCCTTTCTTGAAGACTCACTTGTGGAAAAGAACTTCTTCTTGTCTTGGCAAAATGGAGGAGCTGAATGACTTCTTCTGCTTTTCTTCTTCCTTATAAAGCTCATCTGTTTTACCTCGATTTCAAGCATCAATCCATTTATGCGAGTCCCCATCCACCCTAGAGGAGAGCATAGCTCTTGGTAGCAAATAATTCTTAAGATTCTTTTCACCATGAGAATGCATGTGTCAAATCATCTCAATCATAATAGAATTCAGAAGGACCTGAACTATAAACATCCCATGGATTAAGTCCCCCCTATACTGGCCATATCCTCTCTAGAAAGAGCATAAAAAATTGAGATCAAACTTTGTTGGATTTGGGAACAAGCAGTCCTCTTTTTCCAAATTGATTATGGCAGGGATCAAGAGAATATGTTCCACGTTTCCAAAATTATACGTAACAACATCTTCATTAAAGATTAACATCTTGAAACATTGCCCCAGCAAAGGATCTGGTGGCAGAGGAGAGGTTCTGGACAAAAATAACAAAAAATTTCAGTCTGTTTGACGTAATCCATGATATGGTTGTCTTTATCCAGAATGTCCTTGGTTAATGAAGATTTTTCTGAATCTCCTGACAAATTTTGACCTCTGCAATGCCTTGCTCTGAGTTTTTCACCTGGAGAAGTTCTCAAAATAAATTCATTGCCTCTAGGAGACCTTTGATATAAGACCTGGTTAACACCATCAGCTACTTCAAATTTAACACTATATTCATCTTCAACGCTATTTTGTTTATTTCTGTAGTTACTTTTTTAAAAACTTAATATCTTCATCACTATCAATAGATGATCCATCATGAGGATGGGGTGGAGATTTTGTCTTGCATGGAAGTTAAATAAAACTTGTTTTCTGTGGAGCTGCTGATTAAACTGTTGGTTAGCACGGCACCTCAGGTGGTGGGTCTATGAGATTTTGGAATTAAATTTCCATTTCATGGTGTTTCTTCTCAGCTCATAAGGTTAACTGATGCATGCAGCCACAACAGATTTCAATGCTTTTGGTGAAATTACACTTGACCTTCACTTTTCTTATTATTATTACTCTCTGATTTAACTCAAAATGGCAATCAAACATGTTCTCTCTTGAGCTGAAAACCTGTTGCTTGTATGGCACCTCAAGTGGGTCTGTGAGATTTTGGAGAAAGTTCCATTTCATGGTGTTCTTTCTCTGTCTCATAGGGCTAACTGATGCTTGCAGCCATAACAGGTTCCTATGCTTTTGAGCTGATTCATGTTTTGAAAAGTTTAGTTTCTTTCCCACCCCTCATCGTCGTGATATTACAAATGTACTCCCTCTTTTTTTATTCTTATTACTCACTCTGCTCTGTTTTATACACAATGAAGATTTGGAGGTTTTCATCCGTTGATGTTCAATCAAACATGTTGCCTCTTGCCTGTCAAGCTAAAGAACTGTTGCTTGGCACGACACTTCATATGGGTTTATGAGATTCTGGGAAAAGTTTCATTTTTTGGTCTTCCTTCTCTGTCTCATAGGCAAACTGATGCTTGTTAATGTTTTGAGGATCAGTAGAGATGGGCTGCTGAGATCATCATAGTTGAGTGACCGTTCTTTTTGTGTTTATTATTCTTATTAGTAGTGTACTCCTAGTTTGAACTTTAACCCAGTTTCCACCAGGTATCTGTTGCTATAGGCATTGGGACCTGCAATGTTAAGGTGAATGACTTTGACATTGTCTAATGCATTTTGATGTGCAGAAAGTTCTGCTCTGAGGCTGCACTTTCTTTTAAAGGATCTGGTGTCTCACGAAATGGACTGGTGCTGATGGGAGAAAGATATGGTAATGTTTTTGCAAAATGTTGGACTGACATCATCTTTTCTCTTGTATTCATGCTGCTGTACATAAGTTCTTTTGCCTGACAACTATGATGTTCATACCTTGGAATGGTTGTTGTAGTCTATAGGATTGCATGCATTACAAAACTGATTGGCTGTTTGTGTTCATTAGTGTCTTTTACAGATGTTCTTATATTTACTATTTTGTGGTTTTACTTGTAATTGGAAAATCTAGTATGTTGATGACTACTGTATGTAGTGTTGTTTTGATTATTTATTCTAGCTGAAGTTGAGTTTGGAACATACATATTGGTGCTTTAGGTACTTTAGCCCAGCTTATGGAGATAGATAGTATATGCTTCCTTTTTGTCTGTCCATTTTAACTATGGTTTTGTATGCTTGCTTTACCAGCGACATCAAATACAACCATTCTGATGATTTGAATGCTTTCCCAGCCATTCAAGAAATCTTTTTTAAAAAACTACGTTATTCTTGCAGCGTGTATTGAGGATGTTTAAGAATTTGTTTTTACCATTTGAGTGAGATAGGGAGCATTAAGCGAATGCCTGAGGCTATTTGGAGCTCAATTCGGTCACAGGGGTTATCTTGCATTATTTCACAAGGGTTGTTGAGGAGTTAGTTTTCAGCAGCCTCGATGCTGGTGCCACCAAGGTACTAATTTACCCTTTCAAAGTTTCAATATTCCTTATGATTTTACTAGGTATTGAATGGAAAGATGTGGAGTTGTTCTTGAAGGCCTTACTCACACAACTCTAAAAAAATTAAGTAGTTTAATTATAAGAAGTTGTGATTTGTAGTATTTTGAATGAATACACTCATTGGACAGATTTTCGTGAACACCTTCACTGGCCATTTTCCCTTTACATGGGCTAGACTTTTTTGACTTTGGTTGTTTCTAAAAAATGGAAAATTGTGCCATGTAAGAGAATGGGGAATTATATGGTTCATCTATTCTGATTTTGTTAATGTTCTGAGGATCAGAAAAGATGGGCTGCTGAGAACATCATAGTTAAGTGACTAACGATGGCAAGTCGTGCTTTCATGCAGTTTTAATCGTTTAGACTAATGCACCTGCAAATTTGTGTGTTGCTTCATGCTTGCACATAAGGCATTGACCAGTGAGGTTTTTCAATGAATTCTTATGTTCCTTTGTTTGCTATTTCTGATGACGGAGGACATATGCTTTATATGAAAGTTTCTGTTCTCTTTCCAGGTTCCATCAATCTATCCACGTGAACCACCAGAAGTCAAGTGCAAAACCAAGGTACAGCTATTTTTCCTTCTCTTCCACTCATATATATTCTGACACGAACCAGAGAAAATAACTCTCATTAGCTTTCTGTGTGAGATGCAGGTATATCATCCTAATAACAATTTGTAGGGTAATGTATGCCTCAACATACTTAGAGAAGAT
Organism: Solanum acaule; assembly: GCA_036250505.1. Taxonomy (NCBI): domain Eukaryota; kingdom Viridiplantae; phylum Streptophyta; class Magnoliopsida; order Solanales; family Solanaceae; genus Solanum; species Solanum acaule. The sequence continues at coordinate 1,457 of JAJOOR010050638.1, read as the reverse complement.
TGAAACCTGTTCTCAATTAGCTATGGATTGTATCTTCGTTTCACGGTACATTATGGTTCTCTGCAACATCTTAGTTTGTCACATACATATGTACAATAGATCTACAGTCACTTTATCCCGTTCTACACCTGTGCAGGAACCAAACCATGAGGATCCCCTTAATCTCGAGGCTGCTGCTGTGTTAAGAGATAATCCTGAGTTTAAATAAAACGTGAAAAGGGCTATGCATGGTGGAACTGTGGTCAATATAAGCTTCACGCAATGCATGTAGCCTGTCCTCTGGTGCTGGCAATAGTGTTCCTGATCAGATGCTGTACCATTTTGAGGTTTGCTGGGTTGTATATGGTGTCCGCAAACTTGTAGTGCCATCTTATCTGAGTGTCTGATTTTCATGGAGTATAAATTTTTTAGCTTTAAGTTCTTTGATTTATGGATATTTTAAAAATAAATATCATTATTTAGGTATTTGGAAATATTGATCTCCTTTATTTTTTCTTTCTTTCTTGGGGTCTGCTTCTTGTTGAACGATAAAGAAATTAGAACCTTTATACAGATTTTGGTCGAAGTAGATACCAATTAAGTGGGCAGGTTGGTTGCTTTGCATTCAAGTTGGAACTTGGAACTTCTCGTCATTTCCTTCTAGAAAAAGAAATGAACTGTTATGTTGGCTGAACAGCATGTCATGACTCATGAATACAAAGAAAACAAATGGAAAGGTTATATATAGATGAAAGATGTATTGACTAAGAAGAAAACTTACCTATCCAAATTCCGTTTAAGAGAGTGATATTGACAAGATGTCGTGTTTGAGTTTTTTTCGTTTATATCATAATCTTCAACTTCAATGTCAGATATAGTACCAACATAATGTGGTAAGAGGATGCTATGTTAAAGTTCTGTGGCTTTCTTGTTACTTCAAAAATGGCAGGATTTACATGTAAAAACATAGACAAACAGCAAACCCTGTCCTCTCTCTATTCCAGTTTGCCAATGCCGAAGCAACTACTGCAATGTTGGAGTGCCTGATGCCTGGCAACAGCGTCTGCTTGTTTACATCTTTGAATTTTGAGTATGATCTGTTAGATGAGGCAAGTGTAATGGAGACTTAATCTGCTGTCCTAGTGCTACCACCAAATGAAATATCTGCAAAATTAGAAGGGAACACTGTTGTTTTGGCCTACAGGCTACAGCAGCAGTTCATCTAAGTGGTTCACAGAAAGAAACTCCACATCCAAATGAGCCCAAGGATCCAAGAAGAATGAATAAACAAAGAAATGAAAAGCGTGGAATTGTCATATCATCTCTGTTTCTTTTGCAGCAGCAAGTCTTGCATTGTCACGGTCCTGCTTGAATGTCCAGTACAAAGGGGTGTAAAACAAGCAACATAAACCAAAAGGCACGGCCATCATTGAAAAGAGACCTTTTGACAGCGCTAAAGCCTCTCTTGCAGATCCTAA